>BJCM01071006.1:0-14853 GCA_018326385.1 Flaveria bidentis | reverse complement strand
TAGAGGTAAGCGGTAGAGGTTCTATATAAATGGTCGATCACAAAGAAGGACCCCGATATCCAATACTTGTAAGACTTTCATTACTTTCCTCGTTCAATAATGCACGCATTCATCATGTTCCACTTTTCATTATCTTCCACTTTACGTTACATAATACTTCATTTCATTCATTATCATTCAACGTAAAGCCATAGGAAATATAAACATACACCATAACAAGGAACATAACATACACATGCATTAACATCATATAGGGCAACATCATACATACATAACATGCATAATCATGCAACATCATCATCATCATGCCCAACATACTCTCTAAGGTCACAACTGTCATCTTACATGCTCTTACGGAAACCTTTATGTCAAAACTTACATCTGCCCTTTCCCCCGAAAGTCAGAAGTCAAACTACGCTTTCCTCGGGTGCAACAGCCCTATACATGCGTATGGACACCCTTCAGTCGCATGGCCTCAATGCGACTAAGCATCATGCGAATGAACCAATGCGGATGAACACTCATGTGAATGAACTAATGCGGATGAGCACCTATGCGACTGGACCTTCAATCGCATGACCTCCATGCGACTGGCCTTTCAATCGTGCGAATGGACCCCAATCATGCGAATGGACCCCAATCGCACCCTATTCGGCCGTATGGCCTCCATTCGGCCTCCAGTTGGTCGCCTAGCCCTAGCTGATGCAGAATGTAGTTCATCCCGACTGCAGCTGAGGGTTTCGGCCTCCAAACTCATCTAAACCCATTTTGAGCCCAAATCGACCATCCTAAACCTTAGGGATGCATACCACAACACCATTCAAGCACACACAAGCTCACAATCAAGACTCAAACGCATCATACACACACATACACATACGCAAACGGGTCACACACATACACACACAAAAACCCAATTTTTAGATGTGTTCCAGGCCCAAATTATTCAAAAACGTTTAAAAGAGGGGCCCTAGAACTCACACAAACGACACCAAGAAGTAGAGCTTCGGTTTGACTCGCTTCTCGATGATTTTGGCTCACTAGAACCAACCCGAACTAACTTTTTTCTCCTTTTTCTCTTCTTTCTCTCTTCTCCTCTTTCTTTGGCTGATTTTGGTGAGTGTGGGGAGAGGGTAAGGGCTGCCCTCTCCCTTATATACTCCCACTCACCCGACTTTCTTTCGTTGGCGAGTTTGGTCCCTCGACTTAGGACTTTATTTCTTTTCCTTCCTTCGTCGGCTTCAAAATAATAAATAACCGGGTGTTACAAAAATAATTGTAAAGGTGGAGTTGTAGTAAGAGTAGAAACAAGAAAAGGAAATTTGTGACTTTTATTAATGCAACAAGAGTTACAGGAATCATGCACGACTTGAGTGTGCGGATAGTCTAGACAGTGCTGCTAAAGATAAGCTTTATTTGTTGTCAAGTGAAATAGTCGAGGATGCATTGTGGAATGAAGCTCATAAAGGCCACAACTAGCTGTTCCATGGAGGAGAGTGAGATTGGTTTTGAGATCCTTAAGGAAAAAATGAAAAGAGAATAATTGAATTAGTATATTGTTGTCAAGACATAAACGAGAAATGGAAATAGTGTTGCGAGAGATAGAGGGAACACAAAGAGCATTATTTAAGATAACAGGAACATTAGAGAAGTAAAGAGTGATTGAGCCAGCATGAGTAATAGTAAGTGACGAACCATCACCAATGACAAGTTCATCAGTACCATCATACGGATTGTGGAGAGAATGCATTGAGATCGTTGGTGACGTGGTGAGATGCGCCGCTGTCATAAAGCCAGTAGAGATTGGATGAGTCATTATTGACGAGACCCATCACATGCGCCTGCTGTTTGGAGGATTGGGAAGCTCGTGTGTAGGTGGGAAGAGGAATGTGTGGGTGAGTCTTTTTGAAGATGTGACGGGAGATGAGGGAGTGACCTTTGGTAAAGCACCATTGACATTTGCCTAGAAAAGGTTTGGAGGAAGTGGGCGGTGAGGGTGTGGGTAGAAGACCAGGGCTGGGGTTTGGGTTACGGGTTGGCCAGGGTCGAGGAGAGGGGCGAGTATGAGCAGCAAAGGCGGTAACGGGTTAATGTATGGCGGTGAGAGTAGAAGATTATTGGGCCAAGGAGAGTTCATGGTTGATTAGCTTTTCATGCAACTCATGAAAGGAAATAGGGTTATCAAGAGCATGAACCGCTTCGATGACGGGTTTGTAGGTTTTCTAATCCAAACCCATGAGGATAACATCGGTAACATCTTCCGGGTCGACCTTTTTACCTAAGATGGCAAGTTCATCAACAATGACTTTGATGGACTGCATGTATTCTGTGATGTTTGTGCATGGGTCTTGGATGATTGTTTCAAGTGGTGGTGGAGTTGTTTGATGTGACCACGAGAGGGTGAGGCATAAGTATTGGATAATACATTCCAAGCATCAAGGGATAAAGTAGTGTTTGTCACTAGTAGGACGATGGGTGCGGAAAGGCTGCCAACAAAAGCACCAAAAAGAAGACGATCTTGTCGAAACCAGAAAACATAACCGATGTGGGGAGTAGTGGTGCCACCAGCAGATTGACCGGGGATGGGGGAAGATGGGAACCATCGATGAATTTGTAGAGATCTAGCTCTTGAAGAAGAGCTTCGATCTGGGTTTTCTAGCTTAAGGAATTTGTAGAAGTGAGTTTAAGAGATGAGGGGAAAATGATCGTGGTAAGGGAGGGTGGGGTTATGGAGAATGCTTTGAATGGAGCTGTTGGTTTTGGTGGTCATGGTGGGAAGAAAAGAAGGCTGTTGAGTGGAATGATCAAGGGAAAGAAGGAAATGACCTAGATGATACCATATAAACCTTTCAACCAGAATGGATTGTACTATTAACAAAGACGAGTATAAATACAAATAGAGATCCACTGTAGTAGGAGACTACAACAAACCAAGTTGACTATAACAAATTACAATAAGTAAAATATAAATATAAATACATATACTAAATTGTGGGAGAGTTAGGTATCAAGTTTAACATAGTACGGATCCTAGATAAATTCATTTTCAAAGGCAAGTTGAGAAAACCTGCAGGGTTTTAAGAAGTAAAGGGTTTGGAAACTATTGACAAAAAAATCAAGCTTTTGGCCTTCCTGGTTGAGTTTTATGGTAGTCAAAAGAGAAACTTCACAATCAAGATAAATTACAAGAAAAAAGTACAAAGTGAATCAAGATATAATTGATAAAGTAGGATTAGCTATATTAACAACACCATAAACCAAAACAACACCGATATCAAATTGAACTTCAAAATCAAAACTTTCAGTAAGATCTTGCTAAATTTTCACAATGTTCGTTTCTTTCTGTAAGATCTATAATATTAGGCTTATGTTTATATACTTGAAATTTAAGTGGTCCAGATGAAGAATTAAAAAACATTTTTAATTTTGTGTTATGATACAATTTAAAGCTGGTACCACAGTTGAAACTCTTGAGCAACATACTTCAAAAGACTATGTTTAGTTGTTCAAAAATCACAATCACACAAAACGATTATACAATGTTGAATCTATTGGGAATTCAAGTTAGCATAAAAAACAACCGTATGATAGTCCAAGTTGATAGATCTGTTGTCACACATCATATCACTCATGTTTTCCTTTAAATATGTCAAATTGTCAGCTTCAAGTAGCTCATTCATTAAACTATAAAAAGACGCCAACTAGATAATTTTTTTTGAAACTGAGATGAAATATAAAGGAGATTCAAAGAGAACTAAAAAATGTTATCTAAAACATGTTGATATTTACAATATTCATGTTGTTTTGGTCTAAAGTGTTTCCTAAAATGGCCCCCTTTACAGGAGGTTATTTGGAATAATTATTATTAAGTTCAGTTGCAAAATATGCCCTCAAGAAAGTGAAAATCAGCTTGATGTTAACACATTTAAATTGAAGGAAAGCCTTTAATTTCTGTTAGCTGTCACTTTCCCCTAAATTAACATTAGAAACTTGGAAGTTGGAACAACTACGTTTAGTTATAAATTAGAAATGTGTGAACATAAGTATCCAACAACTGATTTGTACCTATACATGTGAATCCAATTACATTCCTTAGGGGCAAAATGTTTTCAATACACTCAAACAAACATACACTTCGCACCTCCTAACTAGTTTGATGGATATTATGATCACATTGGTAATTAGTCAATCCAATTACACTAAAATATCTAATAGGCAGAAGTGGGATGTGGGAGCATCTTTGTGTTTGCGTGTGAGAAACAAGAGTGAGAGAGATTTCGATGTACAATGTCGTTTAAGCTAGTTTATCCCCTTAACCGTAATTCACATGACCTTTAATCATGTTTTTAAATCTACATGTTTGTTTACTATAGAATGAGTTAATTTTTTTTCCTTGACATATTGACGTTGGTGGTTATTGTGGTTGGAGTTGTGGAGGTAAAATGGCGTCAATGGCAACAGTTGTGGTGATTGAGTCAAGAGAGACAATGGTGATAAGTAGTGGTTGTCTATAAACTTGTTGTAGAATCAGTAAGCTTTTAATTAAACTTACCATATAAACTAATTATATAATTTTATATATTAATTAGTCCAAAATGAATTTAGTAAATTGCTTAAATCATTGTATAATATAACATATTCAAAAGCAATGAAAAGGAATAGTATACTTTATACTATATCTAAAATTGTATGGTTGTTTTGATATCTAAAATTAGTTATAGCTATTGTAATGTATTTTTAACGACAATGCACGACACTGATTCGTAGGATAGATGTTACCTTAATCGGGTCCACCTATCGATTTTTCAGCCGGTACCGCACCCCAACCCTAAGAGCATGAAACTCATTGCTGAGAGAACCCCTTAGGTCAACTATGATAATTTTTTGCTCAGAGTGATACTTGAGCCTTTGACCTTACTTTTATTTATATGTCATGAGTATCTCATCTTAATCAGTTGGGCTAAGGATCATTGGTTATTGTAATGTGTTTTAATATGAGCTTTTTGATAACTAAAATTGTTGATAGCCGCGATGTGTTTTAAAAAGCACGTTTTGATTACTAAAATTGTTAAGAGGAATATAGAGAAAATTTAAGTTTACTTAAAAAGAGAAGTAGAAATTTAAGCCCAAAACATCTGGAAATAAACTTTT
Organism: Flaveria bidentis; assembly: GCA_018326385.1. Lineage (NCBI taxonomy): Eukaryota > Viridiplantae > Streptophyta > Magnoliopsida > Asterales > Asteraceae > Flaveria > Flaveria bidentis. The sequence continues at coordinate 9,702 of BJCM01071006.1, read as the reverse complement.
AAATCAGAGCCCAAAAATTACATATTGCGCAAGCCTAATATAAGCCCAGATGTAAACTCTTTAAATCAGAGCCCAAACAAAAGTATAAACTATAAAGTGTTTTTCCAATACAAAACTACTTAATTAATTGCATGACCTAACCGAAATAAATGAGAAAAAGACAAGACAACTTAAAATATCTATTATTTTAACTTCGATATTTGATTTTAGTTTTGTTTATACTTATTTTAATTAGATTGCTGATATCGGAATCTGATTTTCTTAGATTTTTTTTGATTTATTTATTCTATTTTACATTATTGGAATACCATTATGTTGACATTTAATTAATTCAAGAGTGTCGATATAGTGTCGGGGTGGTCAATAATGTTGGTTCTGATGGTAGGTGGCGGTTGTGGACTTGTGGTTGATGGTGGATCGTTGGCAGGTTATAGGTGACATAACGTTTGGATGTTTGTGGTTTAATGGCGTTTAAAAAGTTTTTGACTCCCTCTTAACTCATTCGAAAGAAACTCATTTAAAATAGGTTCGTTGTTAACGAGCCGAGCCAGCTTGGTTTGGTTTGTAAACGGGTCGAGAAAACTCAGTTTGGTTTATAATGATTCTAGCTCGCCAAACCTGACTCGGCTTGTTAGCTGACTCATCAATGTTATAACCAAAGTTATAACATGTTTTACACGTCAAAATTTCACCATCATCCTGAATACATTGTAATCATAAGGGTAATTTGACATTTTCTAAAACTGTCATTATTGATAAACTATTAATAATATCATCAAATTTAAATTATAGATTCCATATTTTTATCTATACTACGTAATAAAAGAAAGTATAGGAAGTCACGTGTTAGCTTTCTAAACATTTGTATATCATTTTTCCCTTCAAAAAAATAATATAGTCATTTGAGCATTAATATAATTTTCTCTTTTATCATTATAATTTCTATCTCTACTACTGTATAATACAAAGACTCATAGTTACATTAATAATTTTTTATTTTTGTAATACAGCTAAAATAACTATTTCTGTCTTACACATAGCTAGAATAAAATTTGTATTTTAGCTAGCATGACTCCATCTGCTCTTAGACAAAAAAAAAAAACAATTGTCAAAAACTAGTAGGTAAAACTGTTTACAAATAATTTTTTGTAGTAGGGTGTCAAGCTTATCTTTATTTCTAACGATGTAATCATGCTTATTTTTATCCTGAGGCTGTTAAGTTTATTTTATTAATCTACCATATTTTGAAGTATAAATGTATATGTTTACATGAAAAGCATATAAAGTGTGTTTTCATATTGTCATATTGTAATACAGTGTGATGTTTTTAGAACCGGATAAGACGTCGAATCGGACGTCTTATTGGTTTGGTGGTCGGACCGGATTTAAAAACCGGATGACGTCATAATTATATATATATATTGTATTATATATAGGCAAATTGGATTTTAATAATATAAACTATAAACTATTGGTCGATAATAATCCATATTATCAAATTGACTGATAATAATCCCAATTTAAATTTTGTTACCAATCACAATTTTAGTAACATAATTTTATTGATTTACACTTAATTTTCACTTGTTTTTCATTCCATTTCATTGTATGTATCTTTATTAATTCACAATCACCATCATGAGCAAAATCAAATGAAAAACAAGTGTAAACAAATAAATAATTATATAATTAGGATTGATCTTGACAACAAAACTGAAAGTTGGGATTATTATCAACCAATTAAATATTATGGATTATTAACGGTCAATAAGTGATAGTTATATATATAATTAAATTTAAGTAATTTATATATGTATTTTATAGTTATATAAAACTTAATTATATTTTTATATCCAACATACTAATTTATGGTTCAATACCCTGTTTTTACTCATTAAAATCAAAAAATAATTAAAATCCGGTTCGAACCGGTCAGACCACCGATTCGAGACGAACCGGCTGATCGAACCAGCCCAAAACGATTCGATGTGAACCGGACCGGCCACTAGCCAATTCCTGGTTGGAATGGCCGGTCCGATCCGGTCCCAACAAGAATGAATTATAGTGACACTGTGATTACCCCTACAATTACAATATGAGTTCAAATCTGTATAAATATAAAGTCCGATACGAGTTCAGATCTGTATAAATATAAAGTTAGATATGAAAAGAATGTTATATAAAAAGAACCGATGTTTTGCTTTTCGGCTCGTACTATTATATCATAACAAAACCAACTATATCTACACTGAATTACAACTTTTGAAGCAGCGTGTACAACTTTCTAATGCTCCAGGGTCCATATATTAATATGGCCAACATTTTAGATACTTAAAATTTTAGTCTTAATTTTTTGGTATAATAAGACAAAATCACAAAAACAAACAATTAATAACAATCTAGTTTAGTTTGATTTTAATTATTAAAGGTTTTATTTGCTTTATAGTTATTACAACTAGTTTGCAACCCGAAAAACTATTCAAATTCACCTCAAAGACCCCTAGGAACATATCTATTGATATGCGGTCGACACCTAACCTATTGACATGCCTGCAAAGGTTTTATAAAAGACGTTTCCTCTCTCCTCCCCTATCACAGTGTCACATACTCCTTACGACACCACTCATAAGAGAATCTTTGAACGCATCATTTTTTTCACACACTCCCTACATAATTCTCTTTCTTTCACCCGCTTTACGGGCATCTTTGGAGATGGGAAGAACTATTGAAATAAATGCGTGAGCACTATGGCTTATGGGCCATGGCCAGTTCAAAGAAATTCTCAATAGTGACCAACTGTTAGCACTTAGCAGTTTCGGTCTTTAAATATAAACAGGCCCACCAGCCCATTATGAAGATATTTCCATTGTATATGCAAAATTTGAAGTGATTCCGTTTGAATAATTAATTATTATTTTTATTTATGTTGTATAAATTTATCTGCTTTAAACAATTTGTTTGTAGTTTCTCAGTAAATATAACTTCAAGTGATTACACATTAACGGTGACAGAATAGATTTTTTATACAAAATGTATTGATTCAAATACAACGTGTTAACTATGGATAAAATGAGAACTTTACATTTAACTAATGTTTTTATTAGAGGAGTAATAAGAATCTCTACATACATTATACATGAAAGCATGTCAACTTTTATTTAGTACAATTCACATGTTTTGGTTCGAGTCATGTTAGTTGCCACGTAAATATGTTTTTATCCATGGTCGGAAGAGGACCAACGCTTAAAATGAAAGTATAAAAAACTTCAATAGTGTTGGATTTTTTTGGGTATTTGATAGTGTTTTTTAAGCTACTTGGTTGGGGCCAACGCTTAAAATGAAAATATAAAAAGCTTAAATATTATTAGATTTTTTTGGGTATTTGATAGTGTTTTTTTAAGCTACTTGATCCATCCTAAATTAACAATCACATTGCTTGATTATTATAAAAAATCATTAGAAAAGTATAGGAACATCCTCCATGCATATTAATTCATCCTATGACCTACACAAACAAGGCAACGTAGCTCAAAAAATTCAGGGCCCGTGCTAAAGATTATGGCTAGGACGAGTTAGAAAAATGAGCCCCAGATGAAAAAAGATTTTTTTATAGTGTTTTGATTTTTTTAATGGGTTTAGAGCATTCACATCCCACTCTTTATATATTTCTAAGTGTGTTTTTATATTGTCAATAATGATTTTAAGTTGTTGTGAATGAAAGATATAAAACATGTTACTGTTCATCTTTATATTTGATGAAATACTGTTCATCTCCGTTAATTTTTAATATTTTTTGAATTTGGTTGTGCGTAGAAGAGAGAGAAAAAATAATAATAATTGTATGAAAAAGTATTATTTAATTAAAAATAAGAGAAAAAAATAACGATTTTAGTGTAATTATAAATGTGAAGAGTGAGATATGAATACTCTTGGATTGTTTGTGCGTGATGGATTAATCAAATAGGTTAAATGGTTTAACCAAATCATATTTGAGTGGAATTGTCTAATTTAAGTGCGTAATAAGTTAATTTAAAGTGTCTAATATATAAATTCTATACAAGATTTTAAAAAAAACATACATGTACAGAAAATCTATATAAAAATAATAAATTTTCAAATTCATTTATTTGCAAAAGTTGGATCCACATGTTTGGTTGGATATACGTAGGAGAAGAATGTGACGCTGGAATGAGTAATTAGTAACTAATGAAGCCACCCGAGGGCCGAGGGTGGGGATATTGGGGCCATAGTTTAACCATCATGAGCCCATTTTCGCTTTCAGTTCCCACCATGCCTTGTTGGCTCACTTCTAACCGTTACACTATTATAATTAGAATCATTTATAAGTTTACACAACATTTCAACTATCTGGACACCAAAAGAACTATTGCTTTAAATATATATGCATACCATCTCACGCAATTTTATTCGTTGGTTGGTAGAAAATGTGTGGGGGAGGGGTGATGGTGCACTTAATGGTTAAATGAAAATTAATCCGTTTCTGTTAATAACTGCCCAACTTATTTTGAGGAAAAATAAAATTGGTTTTTAAAATACCAGTTAAGTTAATGACTAGTTTTTGGGTATTAAAAAACCTAACTAGTCTATCTGGTTAGGTTATTAACCAAACCAACTAATCTGTACTGGTTAGAAAGCATTTTTGAGAGTCGGTTCACTTGAAAAAACAACAATACACCCACTAACTATTTGAACTTTTTTTCAATTTTTTAATAATATTTTATTTCAGAACAAACCATATTAAAAAAAGTTATATAAAATTATTAATAATTAATTAAAATAGTTATTTAATAGAAAAAAGAATCAAAAAATTTTCCATGAGAAAATGTGTTGTATTGTCATGTGTCTCATATAATTACCATTTTATTATAGTAAAAATATATGATAGGTTATTAAAAAAAGTTGATAGATGGTCTAACGTGTTTTCAAGTGGTTAAAAACCCGGTTAGGAACCATTTTGGGATTTCAAAACTAGAATAACCACCTGTTAAGATCAGTTAATAAGCGGTTACTCCTATACGGGTCGGGTCGGTTCGGTTAATTGATTTAGTTTCCCACCTTGACGGAGGGTCTCTTTCTCTATTCATTGTTCTTTAACGTAGGCCCAGTTGTTTAATAACTGTGTCTGGGCTGGGCCAGAATCCTATGGATTTTATACATGAAAATGGTAGCAATGGGCTATGGGTCGACTAGGCAGGTCACAGTCACAGATGTATGGATAACAGTCTCTTCTATTTAATATTTGTTGACTGTTTACCCTTTTCTGGCATTTTTCTCTCATAGATAAAAATAATAAACTTATAATATTTAGTGGGACATGGTTACTTTGACCGATTGATTTTTTAATATATTAGTTTTACTACGGATATTTAGTGAATTGTTCATGAATAAACATAGTAACTACGACGGAACACATTTTACATGGTCAGTTTTTGAGTATATAACAATTTACATGTTTAATTGGTAAGTATATAACAACTTTAAGCGATATAACTAGTTTACAAATAAAATAGTTTATATTAAGTGATAGAATTTTTTTATTGATTTGATACCAAGCTTGAATTAATATTTACTTTTTTTGGCTTAAAATATCAACAAATTAATTACATATCATACAAGATACATTTAATAGTTTTTTAACGACTAGATACTACCCTACTTATCATTCTTCACATAATATACACAATAAATTTACACTAGTCAACTATAGACGACACTCAAAACCTCTAACCTCATCGAAGCTTCACTAGTCTAGCTTTAAATAACTTTGTCTATCGAACACAACCAAAGCTAGAGATGTAAACGAACCGAATGAAGTCATGTTAATGTTTGTTCATTTAGAATTTAACTTGTTCACGAACACATAATCGCATAAAATTCTTGTTCATTTATTAGTGACTAAACTTGTTCACGAATAATTCACAAACAAATAATCAAATGGTTCATGAATACATAAGTGAACTGTTCACGTGCACAGACATACATATACTATCTTAAAAAGAAATAAAAATCAACATTTTAATCACAAATTTAGATACAACGACCTTTAATAAAAATAAAAGTTAACCAATCAACATATAATTATTATATAAAAGTTAACCATTTAACATAATAATAATGCAAGAACATAAACACACTAGCATGAATGAATGTAACTGAACCTTCACGAACGTAAGTGTACGAACAAGGACTTTGCTCGTGTTCTATCATTTAACTAATCAAACATGATTATTTTTCATGTCTATTTGTTCATTAAATGAATGATTTTTTTTCATCTTCGTTCATTTAATAAACAATGAACGCAAACGAACTTTACGCTAAATGGTAAACGAACCAAATGATTTACTAACAGTTCATTAACGTTCAGTTTGTTTACAAATCTAAGATTAACGATAAGCATTTAATAGTTATACAGACATACAGTATGCATTAAGTAGTCATCCAGTATGCATTTATAATTATATATACAATGGCCTGAATGAAATAGATACTGCACAAATATTAAATACATCATTATAGACTTGGAGCATTGAATTTTACATATCTTGAGATATTTTATAAACCCTTTATCATTTTATGTTTTATTACTCAAAGAATATTATTTAATTTTTATATGTTCTTCATGTAATAAGAATATGAGAATTAAAGTTAATTTAAGCTTAAAAACTGAGCTAGAACTTCAAATTATTCTCATTGTCATTAACTTTATATAACCACAAATTATATATTACATATATTTAATATGTATGCAGTTATAGATTAGAACATGTATCATGGCAAAGTTGTCATTAATTAGTTAGCTTTCTTGCGCAAGAGATTAAATAAACTAGCAAACGCAATTCTAGTAACATGCCATATTAGTTTTCTAAAAATATGTTTTAGGCCTTAAAAATTACGTTAGCATAAAACAACCTTTCAAAAACATAACATGTTTGTTAGATATTATAACATTTTTTGAAAGGTTATTTCTAAAATGTTGCATAGTCTCAATATTCTGGTAGTACAAATTTTTTTAATAGTAAGGAAATCACATTATAAAATAATATTGGTTAGAAGAACCTAACTAGTATCAAAAAGTAAAAATATTACATGAATAATAGTTACGTTTTTCAACCACTCATCCAGACCTATATAATTGATCTTGCTAATACTATATATTCACAATCCAGTAAAAAGAAACATGAACAATAGAATCAAACAATAAATATCTTTTCAAGTTTTTCGATTGTAACAAGACTTCATTCTTATATTTTCATATAACCCATCATGCAACAAATATAATAGTCTTCACTATCTCCTTTTTTTACTAGTATTACAATTATAAAGATATGAACATAATAATATGTTAAAATAAAATTCACTATTCAATTCTGAAACAAACATAAATGTAAAAAAAAAAGTATCACTAGTCCATAACTAGTTTATTAGGGTGGTTAAATTTGTTTGTTAGAACGGTTTCACACCGCCCTTAAAAATGTTGCTCTAAAAATACTCTATTTATGAGGCGGTTATTTTATAGGGTGGTGAAGTGTTATTTGGGGCGGTTTGTCATTTTATAGGGCCGTTTGTGGATTCATTTTATAGGGCGATTTTTTGCATATTATAGGCGATTTTTTGCCTTTTATAGGGCGGTGTTGGCGAATCTTTTTAATTTTATAGGGCGTTTTTTAATTTAAAATAAATATATTTAATTTATTAAATATATTTTTTCCAGAATATATTTTGCTAAATTTCCAAATACATTTCACTTCTACTCTCAAACTCAACATATAAATCTAATACCATACTATTCAAATTATAAAGATACATTATAAAACATCAACTTGATTGTATAATAATTCTAAAACGATCAAAATAAAAATAATATTACAAACACTTAGTGTTTACTATACAAAATTTCAATATATAACACAATAGTACCGTAAAAATACGTCGACATCTACCTAGTATACATTTTTCTTATAAAGTGCGGCATTAATTGTAAAATCAACTTGTCAATTTTCATTACATATAGCTTGTGCCAAGTCTAAAAACAAATAAATAATAATGAGATTTAATATATATATAGTCCAATATGTAAATATACAAATTGATAAAAATAACTTACTTTATTTGAAAATTGATGTTGAATATCTTTGACGAACTCATACATATGTTTTATAAACATAAAGTCGTATTCCCAAGTTTGTAGTTGTTGTTTACACTGCACAAAAATCATAATTGTTAATTTAGCCTTATCAACAATGAAAAAATATTAATAAGTAGTTAGAAACATACATTAATCATTTCTCATTCAAATGTAAGCCCAATAACTTCATCAAGTAAAGATGTAAGAGCATAAGATTTGGAATTCTTTTTTCCTTTTATAGAATCAAGAATATATCTATTTTGTGTTGAAGGTGAAATGATCAATAACAACCAATAAGAACTGCAAAAAAAAGTTATAGATAAATTAAGTATGCTTATGTTTATATGTATATATACTGTATAAATAAATATTACCTAGCAAAATATGATACAACAAAAAATAGTTTGTCTATATGAAGTACATATATATTCATGATGTGTTCTTTAACAACAGTTGAATTATTAGCCCACATGACACTTGTTTACCCGGATTAAAGAAAGCACATCTAGAATTGTTTAACCCATAAAAGTACCTTAAAAACTTAAATAACATAACATATAAAAAATTAACATAACATATAAATAAGATATTGACAGCAGGTTGAATAATATCACCTTTAATTTTGTTTGAATCTTACTTCGTATGAAAAAACTTGAACTTGAAGTACTACCAAAAGCATCTACAGCATCAACAAATGCATCATTAATAGTTTAATATAGAGATTTGAGTTCAAAGGTAAAGTATATTGCTACAGAGGTTTGTGGAAGAGCCGACGAGAAGGCGACGGTGGCTCCGGGAAGCCGATGGTGGAGATAGTGGTCGAGGCAAAGAAGGCGGCTATGGTTTCGGTTTGTGGTGAAGAGTAGGCGACGCTCGTGACGGACAAGGCGATGGTTGAAAGGAAGACTGGATGGTGGCTTGCAGGTTTGTGTTGAGAGGAAGAAGAGATATTGGAATGGAGGTTGAAAAATGACTGCAGGTAATGGGTTTAGGGCGGGATTGCAAAAGTTTTAAGGTTAACTATTTAATAGGGCGGTTTTAGCCCATTACTTTTTAGGGCGGTTCGCCCAAAACCGTCCTAAAAATTCATTTATTTTTTTTAATAGATATTCATATGGTTACGTGTTACATATAATTATAACGTTTATATAGTTTATGAAAATATATATTTGGTTACTTGTTATGTTTTAAAGTTTTTATAGTTGATTATTATTATTTATATGAAAATAAATAAAGCAATTAACAAAAAAGTGATATATTAAGAAATAAAAGCTACAAACTTTTAAATAAATTAACCAAATAATCGTCTTCTTTTCACAATCTTTGACTATCCTGCATAAAATAAAATGCTATTAATTATTAAATTATAATAAAAAAATACTATTAAAATAACACACACACAGATATATATACATATATATATATATATGTATATATATGTATATGTGTGTGTGTATATATATATATATATATATATATATATATATATATATATATATATATATATATCAAACCTTGGTCATTAAGTTTCACATGACGTATCAATATATATCCCT
>BJCM01071003.1:0-20066 GCA_018326385.1 Flaveria bidentis | reverse complement strand
CACGTCTAACAACTGTAAGCCTATATAACATGGTCATATATGCGTGTATTAATACATAATATAAATAGATATAACATTAAACAATTATAAACCTGTCAAGTTAATATACGTTAAACACTTTATTAATGAAATATTAAACATAATAAACACAATCAACCATTAGCATTTCATTAAGTATCACATCATTACACATGTGTAAGACATATTACATTTAGATCAGGATCTAGGTACATATATGTATCAACACTCTCACTCTATCTCTATAAGTGAATTACCGTTTTCCTTCTTATGGTTTGGTAACATTCGCCATTTTCATCCAAAAATGTTTTTTTCTTGCATTTGCCTCCTCAATATTCGGGAACGTTGCCATGTTCATCCTAAAATATTAGCTCCATTGTTTAAAATGTTAAATATTCATCGTTAAAAGGACACTTATGTAAACTATTATATAAAAATGAAATCCAAATTTTCGTGTACGTGTTGCTAATAAAAAAATTTACCACAAAAATCATGTTTTTGGATGAAAATGACACATATTTCAAACCTTCGGGAGGCAAGTGTACGAAAAAAATATTTGGATAAAAATGACAAATATGACTAAACCAGAGGGAGAAAAATGGCAATTCACTATATGTATATATATATATATATATGTATATATATATGTATGTATGTATGTATATATATGTATATATATATATATGTATGATTAAATGACTTACTTGTGGGATTATGCTTCTAGTGTTACATCTTGGCAACTATATCAACTAAATGCTAGACAATAAATGTATGGCAATTAACATACATCTGTAGGTTACCAGTTTTAACAAGTTTTCACATAAGAATAACTAGATCAAACATGTCTTGGAAGTTAGTTGTATTATGTTGAATCAAGTAAGGCTAGTGCAACCAAAACAAACACTTAGACAATTTGGTGAAACTGATGAATAACTTCCAAAGACGAATGTTGAGCTTCCAAAGGTCAAGTTTGAAAGAGCTTCCGAAGAGGAACTCCAACTTCCAAAGACAAAGTCTTCCCTCTTCCGACGTTCAACAATTAGAAGAAATCAAGAAATTGACTTTCGAAGTATGAAGGGCTGAAGAATGTCTCAAGCCTTGGAAGAAGTAGCCTCTTCCGAAGTATAAGTGGCTTCGGAAAAACTAGTTCTTTCGAAGCCAATTAACCTTTGGAATACCTACTATGAACCGGTGGAAATAAGTATGGTCCCTCTAACACTCCGTTGTAAATCTCTGAGATACCACATGGTGCTTTTCCCACACCCATGTAGTTGATCATACTTTATTCAACTGTTCATTGTTTATCAGTTAGTCAGTTACCAACTTTAGTTGGTGACAAAAGGTAAGTTATGGACATGTCATGACTACCAAATCTTAGATAGTATTTTATTTAAGATAACTTACCTTTAGCAATGTAGTATTTGCTTTAGTCATTGGTTTCCAGCTGGTATCAAAGTATATACAGCTGTAGATAGTAGTATATATAGTTTCTCATTGTAACTCATGTAACATGCTTGTAAGAGTCTTGTAATACTTTGAGTTGAGAAGTAATATATATAAGTATCTTGAAAATTTATTTTCTTGAGTTCAAATTTACTTAGTATATTATTATTAACTTTGTAAGGATTCTGTATCACCAAACCGAGTGTGATTTAGTGAAGTTAAGAGTTAATATCTATGTTGAGTGACAAAAACCGATCCTTCAATTGTGTGAAGAGCTTCTTAGGCTATTGATTGTGAGATCTTACCATCCAAATCAATCTTATCTTCACACATACTTTCACCCCACTCAAAATAGCCCTCAACCAAAAATCATTTGAAGATGAAATGGGAACAATGTCTAAACCACCCATCATCACACCTTAAAACATTAGATCTTGGAGCAGACATATTGAAGGCTTATTAGATATCAAGACAACATGATGTGGAAATCTATCACCAATGGCCCCTATAAGCCAAAGGCTGCAGTACCAGGTGGAAATGATGTTATGATAGAGAAGGTTGTTGAAGACTATTTTAATGAAGACCATAAGAGACTAGAGAGCAATAGAAAAGCAATGACTATTCTTATGACTGTCATACCCAACTCCATCATGGTGAGTTTTGAAAATTATTAGTCAACCAAATAACTTTTTGATGCTTTGTCTCAGATGTAAGCCAGTTCCAATGACTCCAAGAAAGATTTCATGAAGCAACAATTTGAAAACTTTACTTACATTGTTGGAGAAACCCTCAGCCAACAATACATCAGGTATATGGAACTTATTTCATCACTTTAGTCTGTGGGAGTGACTCTTGAGATGGGAGATCTCTCAAGAAAGTTCAAGAATGCACTCCCAAATGAGTGGACTTTCTATTGTGTCTTTATCAAGAGGACAGAGAATTTAAACTCTCTCATAATGACTTAACTATATGGCATCCTTGATGGATACTATGTAGAGATGGAAAACTAGACTGGCTACTAAGGGAGCAGATCCCCAAGCCTTCTTGTTAGCAATGCTTTAATGATTGTTAAAGGCTCAAGACCCCCAATCTCAACGGTACCTGACTTACACCTAATAGGCATCATGTTTTTCTAGGCCATACATTACCTATCCTGAGACTCCAAGGTCTCAACAGGCTCAGTCTAGTCCTTTCTAGGATAGTTGTGCCTTTGTCTCAAGAAATGGATATTCTAGTGATTTTCAGTTTTGCTTTGATGATCTAGAATGTTTCAGCCTAAATGATGTCGAGTACATGATTGTCCAACAGATGGCTCTGTTAACTTACAGGGTGAAGAAGTTCTTCAAGAGAGCTGGAAGACAATTTCCCGAAAACCCAACTAATAGCAAGTTTGGGTTTGACAAGACAAAGGCTAAATGCTACAACTGTAACCAACTTGGCTACTTTTCTAGGGAATGTAAAGCTCCCAAATCAAATCCGGGAACCTCTTAAGCCTGTATACATCCTACCACACCTAAAACAACTGGAAAGCCAACTGAATAACACACAAGTATTGTTGGTCAATAAGTGGCCTGGAGCTTCTTGGTGAAGGATATAACCCCTACTCAAGCATTGATGGTTGGAACTGATGACAACAAGGTATTTGAACACCACTGTACTCTAGCTTGCATTACAAAAGTTAAATTGTATCAGGAATACAATATGGAAACTAAATCTAATATTGAGTCTTTAAATATCTTTAATAGTGATTTTAAAAGGGTTGAATCTAACTATAAAATGAAAATTGAAGAGTTGGAGAAAATTGTGTCCTTTTTAAAACATGAACATACCAACTATAAGACTCAAATCAAAGATTAATATCAAAATTGATTGAGGCTCAAGCCCAGCTTGTCATAGTTAAAGCTCAAGCCAAGAAGCATGCTATTTCTGAGCAAACTTCCAAGCCATTGTTGCATCATCCTCTCACTCAAAAATATTTTATCAAAACAAAGGTGGGTTGGGAACCAATGAAATTGCTCCGCGACACTCTAATGAGTATATTAGATAACCAAGATGTGGGACTAAAGAGCAAGAGATTGCATCTGCTGACCCACCTTCCCATCAGTTGAGTGATGCAACCATAGAGACCATCATAGGGAAGGATCAGGTAAATCAACCTATTTCCATAAGAGATGATCAACTCCTAACCACCAAAGCCAGAAGAAACAGGGCTAAGGCAACCAGAAAAACTGCCAAGAAAGTGGTTGTGTCCAAGTTGAAAATAGACCCAAAACAAAAGGGTGTATTCATTTTAGCCGGATTCCAACTGGTTGGAAACTCTAATCTTGGAAAGGAGTGTAGTACTAGCACCCTTATCCTGCTAAAGGATCATAAGGTAAAGGGGTAGACTATTGATGAAGACAAGAAGAGCAAGAAACAACAGTTTTCAAATCCATCAAAGGTTAACATTGCATGGGTAATGTGTGGTATGCAAAACCATATGGCTAAAGATTGTTACTACATTCCTACAAGCACATATTATGTAAATAATGTTAAGAAAGAACGACTCAAGGAGGGCTTTACATTTGGACCCTATCATATGTTCCAAATGATAAGGAGAGGAAAGCTTCTTTCTGAAGCAAAGTTGCTTTTGGAACAAAATCATTCTTCCAAAGGGAAAATAGCTTTGAAAGATAAGGCTAAGAAAATTCAAAAGAATAAAAGAGTTCCTTTGAAACCTTTGGAAAGGAAGACTGCTTCGAAAGAAAAGCTGAGGAAAGCTCCTTCCGAGATGAAAGAAACATCGGAAGTATGCCATGCTTCACAAGCTTTATCAAGCTCATCTACTTTGATTATCCAAGGGATGTATTGAAAGATCAAACAAGATGTTGCAGCCCAAACCGCTTCTTCACAAACTTCTATTGTTCCCCCATGCATGCACTTTGGTTCAATTAAATCCTCATCATTGGAAAAGCCCAAGACCAATAAGGCGTGGGTTTCCAATAAAACTAACCTTTTCACCTTATGTGCAAGGACATCCACATGACAAAAATGACAATGTGTGGATTGTAGATAGTGGATTCTAGGCATATGACTGGGAGCAGATCTATTCTTGAACAACTTCAACATTTTGATGGAGGTACTGTTCAATTTGGAAGGCTGGAGGATACATTTCTAGTAGAGGAAGTGTATCCAACGAAAAGAATCGATAGAGTAAACTTTGTCAAACAACTTAAACACATTCTTTTAAGTGTTTCTTAGTTTTGTGATCAAAAGCACCAAATGCTTTTCACTGAATATGAGTGCATTATCCTCAAACTCGGGATGACAATTCCTCAGGAATTAGTGCTTCTTAGATCTCCTAGGAAAAAGGATATGTACAAGCTGGAAATGAACAATGTTTCTCCATTGGGTGAAGTATTATGCTTTCTTTCCAAAGCTAATGGTGATGAGTCAACTCTATGGCATAAAAAATATGTCATGTCAATTTCAAAACCATGAATAAATTGGTTAAAAATGACTTGGTACATGGTTTACCTAAAAATGAATTTTTCTTCAAAGATAATTGTGTTGCATGTTTGAAAGGAAAGCAACATAGAACATTTATAAATCCAAAGTAGTGAAACCTATCACCGGTCCATTACACTTATTGCACATGGATCTATTTGGTCCTATAAATATAATGAGCATTGGAAGGAAATCATACTGACTTGTGATTGTAGATGATTTTACTAGATTTACATGGATGTTCTTTTTAAGACTAAAGATGAAACTACTGAAACTTTAAAATCTTTTATTCTTAAAATTTAAAATCAAATTGATCACAAGGTTAAGTTAATTAGAAGTGATCAAGGGACTGAGTTTAAGAATCAAGTTCTTGACTCATTCTGTAACTCAAAAGGGATTGCCAGACAATAAAGTGATCGTAGAACTCTTCAATAAAATATTGTTGCTTAGAGGAGAAACATGACACTTATTGAAGTTGCTTGAACAATGTTAGTTGATTCAAAGTTGCCTCTAACATTTTGAGTAGAGGCCATCAGCACTGCATGTTATATGCAGAACAGAGTTCTTATAGTTAAACCACATAGAAAAACCCCTTATGAGCTATGGAAGAAGAGGCTGCCATTCATTAGCTTTCTCAGGTCCTTTGGCAGGATATGTACCATACTTAACACAAAGGACTTGGAAAAATTTGCTGAAAAGTCAGATGATGTTATCTTTGTTGGATATTCCTCCAACTCTATTGCGTATAGAGTTTGCAACATTAAAAATCAACAATTTGAAGAATCATCCAACATTGTTGTCAATAAGCACACTCCTTGTGTTAGGGGGAATGACCCTGATCATATCTTTGATTTAGAATTTTTTCCAAACTATTCTAAACCTTCATGGGAGAATGTTTAAGCTAGAACATGTACTCAAAGTGATTGTGATGATGGCCAACTGTTTTAGTTACCCAGACCTCTTCCAAGTTCTTTATGAGTTGCTAAAAATAAAGCTCCCACAATTATCAAATCTAAATAGCATAACTATCTCAAGAGATAGCGGAGCTAACAAGTTGTCAACTAAATGAGCCTCAAAACTCATCCGGTGACAATGCACAACACCAAGCTAATGGAACTAAATAAGCCTCAAAACTCCCATCGTGAGTTTGTCTTCTTGTTCTCATGCCTTCAGAGACATCTCCAATGATGTTCTCAACTGGATGATTATTGTAAATCTTGAGCCTACGAATCACATCTAATTGAATAGACAAATCCAAATTGGAAATGTTTGGGATAGGGTTTTGAACACATGGACCAGTCAACTATCAACGATGCCCCATAACTAACTGATACAGATGTTGTTTCTCCATGATTCAATAAGTCCTCATTGAATGAATGTGAAACATCAGCATGACCATGTGTTCAAAACCATATGCCAAACTTTTCCAATTTGGTTTGTCTATGCAACTGGATGTGATCCCTAGGTCAAGATTTACAACACTAATCCAGCTGAGAACATCACTGGAGATGTCTTTGAAGGCATGAGAACAAGAAGACAAACTCACGATGGGAATGTCTGTCTGTACACATGCTTCTTATCTCAGATGGAACCCAAGAAAGTAGAATACGCCTTGAAAGATAGTATTTGAATCAATGCAAGCGGAATTTCTTCAATTCAAAAGAAAAAAGGTTTGGAACCTATGTCCGCTACCATCCGGTAAAGTACCATTAGGCACCAAACGGGTTTTTAGGAACAAGAGAGATGATAGAGGCTTGATCATCAAGAACAAGATAAGACTAGTTCAAGGATGCACTCAAAAGGAGCGAATTGATTACACTAATGTCTTTGCACCCGTTGCAAGACTTGAAGGAATAAGGATCTTTCTTGCTTATGCTTCATCCAAGAATTTTACTGTCTACCAACTTGATGTCAAGTGTGCCTTTCTATATGGAGATATAGATAGGGAAATCTATATGTGCTAGCCTCTAGGATTTGAAGACCCACAACACCCCAACTATGTGTGCAAGTTGGATAAAGCTCTCTATGGGCTGCACCAAGCACCTAGGTTGTGTTATGAGACTTTTGTCTTAGTTTCTCTTGAAAAATGGTTACACCAGAGGTACATTGACAAGACTTTAATCATAAGAAAGTCTGGTAACGACATCTTGCTTGTACAAGTCTATGTTGTTGACATCATATTTGGTTCCTCAAATGACCAAATATGCAAAGACTTTGAGAGCATCATGAAGAAGAAGTTTGAGACAAGCTCCATGGGAAAAAATGGACTTTTTCCTTAGAATTCAAGTAAAAAAATGAAAGATGGGTGCTTTACCAATCAATCTAAGAATGTATCTGACATTTTAAAAAGATTTGAATGAAAGATTTCAAGTCATCTAAGACTCCTATACTCAGAAACCACAATCTTTGGTAAAGGGCAATCATTGGATCTATGATGTATCTCATAACAATTAGACCTGATATCATGTTTGCAACATGCATCTGTGCAAGATATCAGGCTGCTCCAAAGGTGTCTCACCTAGTTGCTACCAAGAGAATCCTTAGATACCTCAAAGGAACACCTAAACTTGGTCTCTAGTATACAAGGAACACCAATTTCAATCTCTATGATTACACTAGTAGTGACTATTATGTTATTATTTTATTTGTCTTGTAATGTTTAATGAATAATGAAATTTAATATTATTTCAACTTAATTAGTTCCATGTGCTATTAGCAATCGGGGTGTGACACCAAAGGATGTCTTGTTCAAAGTCATCAAAAGGCATTGTTGCCATAGATTGAGTCTTGGAGATAGTACCACTGGCCTAAGGATCCAATGAGGCTCCTTCAATAGTGGCAACTGAAACTACATGAGTCCCCTCCATATCTATGGGACTTACCTCAGTTGGGTTTAACTGATGTGTGCTAGAGACAAGAGGTCCCTCTAGGCTCTGTTGATCCATTAGAGGGTGTTATGAATCAACTTTATTTCCATGAAGAGACGTAATCTCCTCATCAGTCCTGATTAAAAGGACTGTAAAGGATAAGGAATTTATGCCTAATGACCCGGGACTTTGGTTAATGTCTATTGGCATTGAGCCTTGGTGGGTTGTCCTTTTTTGGCTTCTCAGGAGTGAATTGTGACTCATCCTGAGGGCTTTCAGCTTAGGTTTTGAGCTCATGGAATTGAGACTGAGGAGTCTCAAATTCCATATTGAGGTCAAATGAGAAGGATGGTGAGACCTCTAACTGAGTGGGAACCCATGTTTCCACTCTAGTCTTTTTGGTTTAAATAGGAGGGGCTTGTTCAATCAGAGTAGACTGAACAAGGATTTGTTTTGTGCATCTCTGATAAGTTTGTGTGATAGGGTGAGCAGGAAGATTAGGAAAAGTAAGTATAGTTGCTGGTGTGGGTTCATCACCTGTGGGGATAAATAGGATTTCACCAGAAGCCATTGGCTCAATCATACCTGGAAGAATCGCAGTGCGTTTTCCAGTGAAATTAGTGGACACTCTCTTCAAGATTTTGAAGATGGTCAGCCTCATTTGAGGGTATGCAGAGTAGTTGCAGAGACAAGCTGACTCTGGTCCAACTCACAGTTGATAATATGCTGAATGAACCTAGGATACATGAAGAATGTGTCCCTCTTGAGGTTCCCCATAAGGTTGGTTAGCATAAACCTTGAATAGTTGAAGCGGAGGCTTTTCACAAATCCATGAACTAGGCATCCTAGTTCATATGGGATTTGATCCCATCCCCCAGACTTATTTGATAGTTAATGAAGAACTACATGGAGAAGGAACTTCCAATTGTAAGAGAAGTTGAACTTATAAATTGTAGATCTACTCATAGCTCCACCATATCCCATTTGGAGATACGTGTCATCTAGGACTGATTTGGGGAACTCAATAGGAGTGCCTTCATCATGGAGCTCCAGATGCTCTCTAATGAGTTGTTCTATGATGATCAACTCCTAGCCAGAAATGCTCGACCTAATAACCCTAACTCTATTTAGGATTGTGATCTGACCATTACCCCAAAATTCTTCCATGTGATTCAAATAAACTATAGGGTTCACAATCAGAGTAGTGAAGTAGGTAGATTGGGTAAGAAAGGAGATGATTTCTAAGAAGTCAACATCCTTGGACGAGTCAAGGAATGTGACCTAGTTATGTTGAGGTTTAAGCGCCATTGTATGGAAAGATTAGATGAATCAAGTTTGAACAGGGTGAATTGAAGGAAGCTTTGGGTAATAAATTTGGTAAAAAGATTAAAGTGAAGAGTTGGAATTATTTAAATGGGTGGAATGGCGGTTTTTAGGGTTTGGGATAAGGTGAAAAGATGGTTTGGGGTAAGATGTGATAGGGGCGGTAACATTAAAAATCATTTAAAAGATTTCGACATCATTAATAAAATATTTACATTTTACTGTGTGGGGCCTAATGATTTCCGTTACACAGTAAGATTTTCTTCTGAGTATAAAGGATTTCCAAGGGTAATCTTCTTTCGAAGGTATTCTTCTTTCAAAGCCAATTTTACTTCCAAAGGTAAATTTCTTTCTTCAGAGAGTAAAATGTGCTTTCTGAATGGGTAGTTTTATATGCTTTGGAAGTATATGTGATACGCGATCAATCACTTCTTCCGAGACTAAAAACTTTTCCAAGAAGAAGATTTCCCTTGGAGGAGATTAGCTTCGTAAGATATGAAAAGAATCTTTCGAAGGTTAATTTCTCTTCGGAAAAACCCATACTTAGAAAAATTTAACCTAATATAACAGGGCTTAGATTGTTATGACAAAAGACATTACACCTTTCAAAAAGTTTTTCAAGTGAGATAGACTAATCAATATTTATCATCCCAATAGCTGTAGTGAGATATTTAAATCTTTGTTTATCAAAAGTTTTAGTGAACAAATCAGCATATTGTTCATTTGAATCAACTTTGATTAGTTTGAGTAGATTTTTCTCATGAATATCTCTAATGAAATGATACTGATATCAATGTGCTTTGTCTTTGAGTGCTTCACGGGATTTTTAGTAATGGAGATAGCACTGTTGTTGTCAATGTGGATAGGAGTGCTCATGAAGTTGAAGCCATAGTCTAGCATTTGGTTTTGAATCCACAGCAGTTAAGCACAACAACTTGCATCAGCAATGTATTCAGCTTCAGCAGTAGATGTAGAGACACAAGATTGCTTTTTGCATTGCCATGAGATGATCCTTCCACGAAGAAATTGACATCCTCCTAATGTGGATTTCTTGTTGATGTTGCAGCCACCATAGTCACTGTCTGAGTAACCATAGAGATTAATATTGCTATTCCTAGGATACCAAAGACCTAATTTAGGTGCTCCTTTCAGGTATCTAAAGATTCTCTTGACAACAACTAGGTGAGACACCATTGGAGCAGCTTGATATCTTGCACAAATGCATGTTGCAAACATGATATCCGGTCTACTTGTTGTGAGATGCATCAGAGACCCAATGATTGCCCTATACTGATGTTGATCAGTATCCTCCCCCTCAGAATTAGGACAAAGATCATGGTTTCTGGGAATGGGTGCCTTGGCTGGCTTACAATCCTTCATGTCAAATCTTTCTAAGATATCAAAGACATACTTAGATTGATTAATAAAGAACCCTTCCATCATCTACTTTACCTGAATTCCAAAAAAGTCCATTTTTCCCATAGAACTCATCTCAAACTTCTTCTTCATAATGCTCTCAAAGTCTTTACACATTTGGTCATTTGAAGAACCAAATATGATATTATCAACATATACCTGAACGAGCAATATGTCTTTCCTAGATTTCTTTATGAAAAGAGTCTTATCAATGGTACCTCTAGTGTAACCATTCTTTTGGAGAAAGTTAGACAATGTCTCATACCACAGCCTAGGTGCCTGATGCAACCCATAAAGTACTCTATCCAGCTTGCACACATTGTTGGGGTGTTGTGGGTCTTCAAATCCTGGAGGTTGGCACACATAGACCTCTCTGTCTATATTTCCATATTGAAAGGGACACTTGACATCAAGCTGATAGACAGTGGAATTCTTGGATGCAGCATAAGCAAGGAAGATCCTAAATGCCTCAAGTCTTGAAATAGGTGCAAAGACATCAGTATAATCGATTCCTTCCTCTTGGGTGTATCCTTGAACAACCAGTCTAGCTTTATTATTTATGTTCAAGCCTTTATCATCTCTCTTGTCCTAAAAACTCATTTGGTGCCTATTGGTACTTGACCAGATGGTAGCGGACAAAGGTTCCAAACCTTTTATCACTTGAATTTAAGCAACTCCACTTGTATTGAGTCAACCTAGCTACTATCCTTTAAGGCTTCTTCTACTTTCTTGGGTTCCATCTGAGACAAAAAGCATGAGTACAGACAGACATTCCCATGGAGAGTTTGTCCCCTTGTTCTCACACCCTCAAAGACTTCTCCTATGATGTTCTCAGCTGGATGGGTTTTGTGAATCCTTAGTCTAGGAATCGCTTCCAGTTGCAAAGATAAATCCAGGTTGGACATATTTTGCTCAGGAGCGTGAACACTTGGACCAGTTTTTGTTTCAATTTCATTCAATGAAGACTGATTGAATGAAAGAGAAACATCATCATTAATGATTGGCTGAGAAGCAGCATTAACAAATGCATGTTCCTTCAGAATACTACTTCTATCACCCGGGTGTTGTGCAGTGTCACCGGATGAGTTTTGAGGCTCACTAGGTGAAGCACTGGTTGAAGCTTCACTATATCTTGAAATAATTATGCTATTGGATCTTAAGATAGTTAGAGTTGGATCTTCAGTCACTCTTGGAGAAATTGAACTGGGTCTGGGTAGCTCAAACAGTTGATCAGAATCATTTTGAGTATCTGTTCTAGCTGAAACATTCTCACAATATATATTAGAATAGTTGGGAAACAATTCTAAGTCAAAAATGTAACCACGACCATTCCCCCTAACACAACGAGTGTGCTTATTTACAACAATGTTGGATGAATTCTCAAATTGTTGATTTTTGATGTTATAAACTCTATAAGCAATAGAGTTGGAGGAATATCCAACAAAGATGGCATCATCCGAATTTTCAGCAAATTTTGCCAAATTTTCTTTTGTGTTAAGTATGGTACACCTGGTGCTAAAGAACCTTAGAAAACCAATGAACGGTGGCCTCTTGTTTCATAGCTCATAAAGGGTTTTTCCATGTGGCTTAACTACAAGGACTCTGTTTTACATATAGCATGCAGTATTGACTGTCTCTGCATAGAAAGTAAGAGGCAGCTTTGAATCAACCAACATAGTCCGTGCAGCCTCAATAAGGTCTTGTTCCTCCTCTCAGCAACATCATTTTGTTGAG
Organism: Flaveria bidentis; assembly: GCA_018326385.1. Lineage (NCBI taxonomy): Eukaryota > Viridiplantae > Streptophyta > Magnoliopsida > Asterales > Asteraceae > Flaveria > Flaveria bidentis. The sequence continues at coordinate 7,779 of BJCM01071003.1, read as the reverse complement.
GAGTTCTAGGAGCACTTTATTGTCTGGCAATCCCTTTTAAGTTACAGAATGAGTCAAGAACTTGATTCTTAAACTCAGTCCCTTGATCACTTCTGATTATTTTTACATTGTGATCAATTTGATTTTCTATTTTAAGAATAAAAGATTTTAACGTTTCAGCAGTTTCATCCTTAGTTCTTAAAAAGAATACCCCTATAAATCTTGTAAAATCATCAACTATCACAAGGAAATATGATTCCCTTCCAATGCTCATTATACTGGTTGGACCAAATAGATCCATGTGCAATAAGTGTAATGGGGTGGTGATGGAGTTAACAACTTTAGATTTATGAGATGTCTAGTCTTGCTTCCTTTTCAGGCATGCAACACAGTTATCTTTACAGAAAAATTCCTTTTTAGGCAAACCATGTACCAACTTATTTTTAACCAATTTATTCATGGTCTTAAAATTGACATGACATATTCATTTATGACATAATGTTGACTCATCACCATTATCTTTGGAAAAAAAGCATGATACTTCTCCCAGTAGGGAAGCACCGTTCATATCTAGCTTGTACATATCCCCTTTCTAGGAGATCTAAGAAGCACCAATTTCAAAGGAATGGTCATCCCAGGTTTGAGGATGATGCACTCATGTTCTATGAAAAGCATTTGATGCTTTTGATCACAGAATTGAGAAACACTTAAAAGATTGTGTTCAAGCTGTTTGAAAAAGTGGACTTTGTCAACCTTTAACTTTCCGTTGGATACACTCCCTCTGCCAAAAATGTATCCTCCAGCCTCACCTCCAAACTGAATAGGACCTCCATCAAAATGTTGAAATTGTTGAAGTAGAGATTTGTTCCCAGACATGTGCCTAGAGCATCCACTATAATCCACATGTTATTGTTCTTGTCATATGGATGTCCTTGAACATAAGGTGAAAAAGTTAGTTTTTATTGGAAACCCAAGCCTTATTGGTCTTGGGTTCTTCCAATGAGGATTTTATTAAACCAAATTTATGTATAGGGTTTCAATAAGAGTTTGTAAAGAGGAGGATTGGGCTGCAACATGTCCTTTGATCTTCCATTCCATCCCTTGTTTATCATAGAAGATGAGCTTGTTGAAGCTTGACCAACATTACATTCTTCCGAAGCTTCTTTCTTTGAAGAAGCCTTCACCACCTTCTCTTTTGAGTAGCAATCTTTCCGTTCCTTACTAATCCTTTTGATGGATCGGTGGTTGGTACTACACACTTTTCCAAGTTCAGAAGTTTCCCCCACCTGGAATCCAGTTGAGATAAACACACCCATTTGCTTTCGGTCAATCTTCAGCTTTGATTCAGCCACTTTCTTGGAAATGTTTTTGGCTTCCTTAGCCTGGTTTCTTCTGGCTTTGGTGGTAAGAGGTTGGCCATCACTGGTAAGAGGGGTAGGGTCTACCTGGATCTTCCCTATGATGGTCTCCACACTTGCATCACTCTTTGACTCATGAAAAGGTGGGTCAGCAGATGGAACCTCTTGCTCTTCAGTGCCATATCTTGGTTGTCGTATAGACTAATAAGAGTGTGGTGGAGTAATTTCATTGGTTCCCAACCCACCTTTGTTTTGATAACAAAGTTTTGAGTGAGAGGATGATTCAAGGATGGCTTGGAAGTTTTGCTCTGAAATAACACGCTTCCTGGCTTGAGCCTCAGCTATGATGAGCTAAGCTTTATCCTCAGACAATTTGGATATTAAATCCTTGATTTGATTCTTGTAGGTTGTGTGTTCATGTTTTAAAAAAGACATAGTGTTCTCTAACTTTTCAATTTTTCTTTGATAGTCAGATTCAACTCTTTTAAAATCAGATTTTAAAAATATTTAAAGAATCAATGTCAGATTTAATCTCCATATTGTAGTCCTGATATAATTTAACCTTAGCAATACATGCTGGAGTATAGAGATATTTTATACCTTGTTGTCATCCGTTCCAGCCATAAGTGCTTGAGCAGGAATCACATCCTGTACCATGAAGCTCTAGTCAACTTCTTAAGCTACACCGGCTCTTTTAGTTGACTTCCCAGGGGCTTTTAGTGTGGAGACATGTGAGGAGGCATGAGAGGTTCCCAGATTTGACTTGGGAGCCTTTTATTCCCTAGCAAAATGACCAAGTTGGTTACATTTGTAACACTTTGCTTTGGTTTTGTCAAACCCAAACTTGCTGCTAGCTGGGTTTTGAGGGAACTGCCTTCCAGCTCTTTTGAAGAACTTCTTTGCTCTATAGGTAAGCAGAGCCATTTGTTGGACTATGTCCACGTACTCCACATCATCTGGACCGAAGCACTCTAGATCATCAAAGCAGAATAGATGATCACTAGAGTACCCATTTCCTTAGATAAAGGCACTGCTGTCCTTGAAATAACCTTGCTGAGCCTATTGAGATCTTGGAGTCTCAGGAAATGTGATGTAGGGTCCTGTTGAACAGGATGGCTACTAAGAGTAAGTCAGGAACTGTTGAGGTTGGTTGGGTCCTGAGCCTTCAGCAACCATTAAAGCATTGCTAGTAAGAAGGCTTGAGAGTCTGCTCATCAAATGACCCCTCTTGTTTTCCATCTCTACACAGTATCCATCAATGATGCCGTATAGTTCAGTCATGGTGAGAGGGTTCAAATTCTCTGTCCTCTTGATGGAAACATAGTAGAACGTCCACTAATTTGGGAGTGCACTCACAAACTTCCTTGAGAGATCTCTCAAGTCAATAGTAACTCCCACAGACCAAAGGGAAGCGATAAGATCCATTTACTTGAAGTATTATTGGCCAAGTGTCAACAATGTAAGTAAAGTTCTCAAACTGCTACTTTAGTGAATATTTCTTTGTATCATTAGAGTTATAATATATTTTAGACAGTGCATCAAACAGCTCTTTAGCTTACTTGCAATGCTCAAACCCCACCATGATGGAGTTGGGTATAGCAGTCATAAGAGCAGTCATAGCATTGTTGTCTATGTCTATCTTCTTTCGGTCTTCATCAGAGTAGTCTTCAATAGCCTTTTCGATCTGGCTCCATTTCCTCCTGGTGTAGCAACCTTTGGCTTGTAAGGACCATTGATGATAGACAATCATATTTTACCATCAAGGTATCTGATGAAACCTTCTATGCGTCTACTCCATTGTCTAAAGTTTTCATGGGTGATGATAGGTGCTTTAGTCATCGTCCCCATCTCAACTTCAGATTTCTGAAAAAGGGCCATTTTAGAGTGTGGTGAAGGGAGGAGTGAAAATAAGTTGATTTGGATGGTAAGATCACACAATCAGGAGCCTAAAAAGCTCATATACCAATTACAGGATCGATATATGTCACTAAACACTTGGTTTTCTCTCAAACTTACTTATACTCACACGGTTATGATGAAGCAGAATCTCTTAAACAGTTGATTATAATATATTAAGTAACTTAACAACACAAGAAAATAATTTTCAAGGTACTTGTATATATTACTTCTCAACTCAAAGTTTACAAGACTCTTACAAGCATGATACAAGAGTTACAATGAGAAACTATATATACTATCACCTACAGCCGGTTATAGATTGATACCAGCTGGAATCCTATAACTAAAGCAGATACTACAAAACAATAGTTAAGGTATCTTAGATAATGTTTTATCTAAGATATGGTAGTCATGAAATGTTCATGACTTACCTTTTGTCACCAACTAAAGTTCGCAACTGCACTAACATACAAAGGTGAACAGTGGAATAAAGTATCGTCAACTACATGGCCTTTTGAGAAAACATCATGTAGTATCTCAGAGGTTTGCAGCGTAGTGTCAGATGAACCATACTTATGTCCACTGGTCCATAGCATCATCTTCCGAAGGTTAATTGGCTTCGGAAGAACAATTTCTTCCAAAGCCTTTTATACTTCGGAAGAGGCTGCTTCTTTCATGGCTTGAGGACATCTACTTTGGATTCTTCTAAGTGTTGAACTTTGAAAGAGAATACTTTGTCTTCGAAAGTTGGAGGTTTCCTTCAGAAGTTGATCTTGCACTTAGTCTTCGGAAGAGTTCCATTTCCTTCGGAAGTTCCATACATAGCTTTGGAAGTCCTTTATAAGTTGCACCAAAATAATCTAAGTGTTTGGTTTCGGTTGCACCAGCCTTTCTAGATCTAATAGTAGAGTTTAACCCCCTACATATGGTTAAAAGAGATAGCAGAGAACCACAACATCATCTCACCTATTACCCTAAAAAGTCACAAAAGGGTCATTTCATCACCTTCGGAGACACCAAGGGAGAGTTACATCCAGGGAAGCCCATTTCAACAATTAGTAGAGTTCAACCCCCTATATATGGTTAAAAAAGATAGTAGAGAACCACAACATCATCTCACCTACTACCCCAAAAAGTCATAAAGGGGTCATTTCATCACCTTCCGAAAACACCAAGGGAGAGCTACATCCAAGGAAGCCAATTTCAAGAGACAAGCTCTTATCAAGACTTTGTGTCTACTAATGAAAGAAATGGAAACTTTCTCTTCACCCTTGAAGACTTGTACAGTATCCATCCAAATGATCTTGAGTATATAGAGATAGTCTAGTAGATGGCTCTTCTTACTAAAGCTCTACATGAGGATATGGTTGAAGTTTCCAAGCAATGTAACTAGTGGAAAGTTTGGTTGGGTAAAAGCAAAGGAAAGTGTTACAACTATAATGAAATTAGACACTGCTAGAGAGTGAAAGGCACACAAGGTGGCGAAGCACAACCCTGACCAAACTACACTAATGGAGCTCCACACACTTAGAAGCCCACACAGTAAGCTACAGTTGCTGTTGAAGAAGGAGGCTTTGATTGGAGTTTCCAGGTTAAAGATGCATCTCCAAAACAAGAAAAAATGGTTGCTCATGAAAAAGCTAAGGTATTGGAACATCTTTGTACCCTTGAATGCATTGCTAAAGCTAACATATATAGGTCTTATAACTTGGAGATATCTAATCTTGAGTCCTTAAACATCTTAAAAGCTAATTGTAAAAGAGCTAAAAATGATTATAAACTTAAAATAGAATATCTAAAAAATTATTCCAACTCTTAAGCATGAACACACCAACTAGAAGACTCAAATAAAAAATCTCATCACTTAGTTAACTTAATGACTGGTTGAGCTTGTAGTCAGTAAAGCCAGGTCAGAAAATTGTGTTCTTGAATAAGAGACCTTCAAGAACATAATATCCTTATCCTTTCTTGTAAAAGTTTGTTATTAGAATAACCAAGGACTAGGATCTACTAAGGTAGCTCCTCAAAACACTTTACTATCTGTAAGATTTCCAAGGTGTGGAATTTGTAAAGATGAGCTTTCTTTTATAGTCCCCATTAAAAAAAGGATGTAAAGGAGATAGTGAAGGATGGATCTGAGATGAGTGAAGAAGATCATCCTAAGAAGGGGCACTATTCTCTTGAGGAGAGGAAAGAACCAAGGATGACAAAGTCCAAAATAAAGAACTTGATCAAAGCAGCCAACAGAAGATCAAAGAAGACTCAAGAGATCAAGACCACCTTCAACTCCAAGAAGAAACAAGTGTTTAACTCTACAGTATTTGAAGTGGCGAAGGGTAAAGATTTAACTATAGACTCTAGTCCTAGGAGTTCTAGTTCATGTTTAACTCATCCCTATGAAGAAAAGAAGGCTATTAGTTGTGTACCCCTACTACACAGCTTGAACCATCTAGTTCCAAGAGCAAGCCTCGCCATAAGAAGATTGCTATATCATCTAAGAAGATAAAGATAGAAATGAAAAGTGATCATGCTTAGCATTGTACTCAAAAGAAGACTCTCAAAAGGAAGCAGTTGATTGCATCATGTATGGTACAACTTCTCATCTTGCCAAAGATTGCATCTACAATCCTAAAAGTACTATCCACATGTCCAAGAAGAAGACTTCTAAGAAGAAAAATAACAAGAAGATAGCTTCATAAGGAAAATATCTTCCTTTCGGAAGCTCCAAAGTTGAAAACAAGATAAGTGAAAACTTGCATTCGGAAGAAAATTTGGTCTTGGAAGATAGGAATGCTTCCAAAGTACTGAAGCTTGCTGTAGTGAAAGAAATATCTTCCAAAGGTCTAGTCTCCAAAACTTCCGAAGTTATCAAAACTTCTAAAGTGTTGAAGAACAAGTCTAATATTCCAAATATGGTGTGGAAGATAAAGGAAGAATATGTGACTGAAAGTTCTTCATCAGCAATAGGAGATGATCCTCAAACTTTGAAAATAGTATCAATCACTATTCCCAAGACCAATGAGGCTTGGGTTTCTAAATATAACTAACCATTTCTTTTTGTTGAGGAACCACTAAAGACCAAAAGAAATGTATGGATCATTGATAGTGGTTGTTCCAGGCATATGATAGGCAATGGCTCCTTGTAGGTGGAGGCAGGTACATTACTAGAAAGGGCAAGGTCATAAATGGTAAGCTCAACATTAAAAAGGTAAAGTTTGTCAACAAGTTGGGTATAATTTACTGAGTGTATCCTAATCTTGTAATTAGAGACATAACATGCTCTTCACTAAGCATGAGTGCATTTTTTAAGCCTGTGGTGGTCATTCCTCAAGAGCATATCCTGCTCAGAGACCCCAGGAAATGGAACATGTACAATATGGATTTCTAGGAAACATCCCCTTCAGGAGAAGTCTTTTGCTTTCTATCTAAAGCTAATAGTGATAAGTATTTCCTTTGGCATGAAAGAATGTGCCATATAAGCTTTAAAAACATGAACAAATTAATTAAGAATGATTTGGTAACTAGAATGCCAAAAAAAGAGTTTACAAGTGAAGATCACAATGTTGCATGCTTGTTGCTCTTAAGTTCTATGGTTTATAAACTAGATACTTGATTATGGTTTTAACTTCTTGCACACACCTGTTCACATTAACAACACATCAACCATGTTCATAACAAACAATCCAGTTCAATAATCAAAAACCCAACATATTTAAATTAAATATCATGTTTTGAGAGACTATGTTGAAAAAGGGTTAATCAAGATGATACAGGTCCACACGAACAATCAATTAGTTGATTTGATCCTAATTGATTTGAATTCTTAGTCTAATCAATTAGCATGATTAACCTTGAGTAAAAATCAAAATATATGAAAACATTCAAATTTTACAAAAAAATGCAAAAAGAAGTGTTTTGTTGAAGAATACGATCTATACTCCAAAATGGGAAATGATATAATTACAGTTGTTATATCATTCATTGTGCCTATTTTAAAATTTCGAAAGACTAACATGACTTATCTAATATGTGGGTAGGCTCAGCTTGGAAATAAGAAACATGTTGTGATGAACTAAAGTTGATATTGAACTATAAAGCATTAATCTCAGAGTATAAGTAAGTATTGGCTTATCCAAGTGTGTGTGTGTGTAGTAACCTAAACATACCAGTTATGAAACCTTATATATCTCATTCACCCGCATCATTTTATCCTCTGTTTTGCTGAGCAAAGATCTAGAGAAACATGTATATAGTTGTAGAGATTAATGAAGAGGCTGATGCAACCTAAACATCTTAAGTCTATCCTGCATGCTGCACAAGTGCATTAAAGAAGAAGCTTAGGAAGTTTCACACATGAAACAGAAAATACTCTAAGTGTGAAATCTTCCGAAGCCAAGACCAATATCCTTCAAAGCCAAACATGAAGTCTTCCGAAGCCTCATAGACAAAGTCTTCCGAAGCTTCAAGTTCATGAAAACAGATTTCTTCCAAAGACTTTTAGTAACATGCTTTATCTGATGTACTATTCCATAAAGCTGGACAC
>BJCM01071001.1:0-18525 GCA_018326385.1 Flaveria bidentis | reverse complement strand
ATATGTATGTATGTATGTATGTATGTATGTATATATTATCATAAACACCATGTATAACATAATACTACATACATGTTGTGTGATACAACCTTTAAACCGTTGAATTCCAAATAAAATACAAAAACAAAGTAATCAAATCCAAAGTCATAATTTTTAGATGCATCATAAAATTGTGTAAATTAGGTTTTGCAACCATCTTTTTTGCGAATCAATTATTGAACCCAATATGCAACCAATCCAATAAATGTGTTAGATTTGATTTAATACCGAGTATTCACTTGTACCATTTACACATTCAACAACTTTTAGAACTTTAATCTCACCCACCGTTTTAGAGAAAAAAAATTATGTATGTATTGTATATATAAGTGTTAACATTTATTAAAAATATATCTTTGTTTGTAAATTAAGTGATAATAAAGGTTAACAATAAAGTTAACAATTCAGAAAAAATACACTTGAATATTTATAATTATAACAGTTATTTTAATTGACGATCTCCATTTAATGAAAAGTAGATATGAAGTTATATGTACTTATTTATTATCCACCTCATTTTCAGTCTCCAACAATGAACTTTTTTATATTTGATATAGATATATAATAGAACTCCATATTTTGTTCTCAAAAGAAGATAAGTTAAAGAGTTCACAAAGCCAAGGTTCTATGGTTATTAAACATACCCTAGTAGCGTTTGTACATTTAGCTAGGATAATGGCACTTAGAGTTGATTATGGGTAATCTAAGATAACATCTAAATGAGTTCAATTTGATCTAAATGAGTTTAGTTTCATCATAAGTTATTTGAAATCAGTTTGTTATTAGCTTGAATTCAGTTTATATTAAACGAGCTCAAACCTTAAATTGAAACTTATTTTATAAAGCACTTCTAGTTGAGAGTACAACCGGACTCGTGAGACTAAACAAATTTATTTTATATATATAATATTTTTATTATTCATGTAAATAATATATAAATACATGATAATTATTATAATTAATTTATAATAAAAATAATAAAATAAATAAACTGGTCTATTTTTATTTACAATGATATATATAATTAGTTATATATGTATATAAATAATATAGTTAAATATTCAATAAGTTGTAAACAAGTCGAGCCCGATTTTAAACTGTAGCTTAAAAAGTCATAATAGGTCAATGTCATGCTTGAAAATTTTTAATGAACCAAGCTTGAAATGTCAACATTAAGCTCAAAGCAAGCCAAACTTAAACTATGTTAAAGTTTTAAGAAAACATAGAGCTCATTCGACTAATTCACTTTTAACATATCCAAATTGATTCTGATAAAGCGTGAATGTTTAATGTTAGAATTTTTGTCATCAATGTTATCATAGGTTTTTGAATGTCTATTGACTTACAGAGATTCTCTTCACCCGGACGGGAATCAAAACTAACAAGTTTTAAAAAATAGGTAAATTGAATTCAATAGCCTTAACTTTTATTCATTGATTGATAATAATTCATACTATTATTTTGGTATATGACAATTCCAACTTCAATTTTATTAACAGTTCAATCCCAATAACATATTTATCATAGACTCACACCAAGTTTGCATTTAACATCCGCACAATTTCGCTTGCATTTTACTTTATTTCATTCAGAACTGTTATAGTGAGGGAAATCACATGCAAATTAAGCATAAATATTAGATAACTATATTACTAGAACTATTATCGGTAACAAAAGTGAAAGTTAAAAATGTTACCAGCCAAATTAATAGTATAAATTATCATCAATTAATTTTTAAAATTCATTGGGACTTAACAATAATATATACCTTAAATCAAATAATCAAATTTCTTATTTAGTTAATGTTAAAATGTCAAAACAACATTATAATCCCTTAAACAATTATCTTAGGTTATCAACTGAAAATATATGATAATAATATCAAATAAATATATTAATTAACCTAATATTGACAAAGCTTAATAAATTAACCCTGGTTAATAATAATTGTATCCAAGAAATATAACTATAACTACATGAAAATGTCCAGTTATAAATGTGATTGATGAGATATATAATAACTTTTTAATATATTTGTTAATGCTTTTCTTGTAAGTATTTAAGATTTTTCTAATGAACTTTTAAAATATAATTCTAAAATCCATTTATTGCTTAATTTGTAATACTCAAACATGCACTAATTTATTGGCGATAAACAATATGTGCTACGTTGTCAATAGAGTAACGACACTTAAGTTTCTGTAACTGGTTTTTCAAGTTGCTTCCAAAAACAATAAGGTCTCCTACGGTTGGTTTTTTGTCTAAGTGATATAAAAATAATAGTTTAGATTTGGAATATGTAAGGTTTTAGATTTAAATTTGATTTAACCGAAGAGTTTTTCATAGCGATGATTTCCTTGATGGTGTGTCTGGTCGAGTCAGGTTTGTAGCGTAAAAATTAATATAGATGGTTTATATGTCGTTTCAAAAAAACTCACTCGGTTATTTGGAGCAGTTTGTCGTTAAAAAGAAAAACAATAAGAAAGTGAAGTAACCTAACCATGGTTACAGGAACTAACCCAACCCTGAGTCAATGTTACGAGTTATTTCAGGAGAAGACGTTAATGGATTCGTGATGGAGTAGTACTGGCATTTGTTCACCATCTCCCTATTTAAACAACTCCAACAATCAACACAAATCTCTCTTTAATTAAACCTCCATATTATTCTTTCAACAATCGCACAACACATTGTGCGAATTTAACCTCCAATGGCGATCAATCTCAGATATTTTGCTCTCTGTTTATCGCTGATTTTCATACATTCCGTCACCGTCAATGCCGTATCAAGGTAATTTCATTCAATGTTGAAGCATTTCACTCATAAATCAATTAATCATAGATAATCACTGTGTTTTTCTGTTTTATTTGTGAAATTGACAGTTAAAACGAATCATTTGATGTTGAGTGTTTTGTTTTATGTGTTGAATTTGATTAGTTGAAGTAATTGTGTAATTGTGTTGTTGTGTTCGTTACTGTTGCAGCGTTGATGAGAAAATCGAGTTGCAGAGCTTGATCCACAACTCAACAATGGCGGAAAGGTGCGTTGAGATGAGTTTAGTATCATCATACTGTTTAATTACTGGTGATCTGTAGTTGCTGATTGAATTTGACTGATAATGATTGAGTTGATCACAATTGAACACACATTTGATTACGAAATAGCAATTTTGGTTAATTAGATGGTGTGGATTTAAGGATTTTAGTTTCTACCAGATCCACCTGCTTTCTCGATCATAACTGCTTTGAACGAGAAGATGAGATCTCGTGATCAGTGATTGATCTGAATCATCGTACATATATGTCCTTTTATTCAGATCAAATCGCCAGTTGCAGTTTAGTTTATGTAAACGATCATTTATCTTTGATCAAATGACTGCAAACTAAGAATAATTTATGTAAATGATTTTTACAGTATAAATCCAAAACCTCATTTCGGATATCAAATTATTTGCTTATTTGTTGTTGAATATGTTATTTGGAGTTCATCTTTAAGTGTTTTTTGTGGATTAAAGTTTGAATTTAACAATTTGCAGGAGAATTAAAGATGTTGCTATTGAAAAGAATGATAGAGCTGTTGACGAGAATCCGGAGATGGTTGCTTCGATGGTTGACATGTGAGTCTATTCTCTTGATTTCTTCACTTATTATCTGCATAAATTCATGTGTATTGACTGACAATCAATGATTTTAATATTAATAAAAGAATATTTATGAAAAGGATCACATGAGCTCCGAACAGTGAACACCAACAAAAGAATAACATCATCTTGTTACATGTTCTCTTCTTGCGTGTATCACACCTTAAACAACTTTGTAGATAAATAAATTAATATTTTTTACAGGGTGTCTATAAATTACTAAAACTGATTTACCTGTCTAATCTGAACCAAGCTGTTTAATACATATACGGTTTAAAACTTTAAACCAATTGTGTAAACTAAACCAACGGTTTACCAATTTTCACTTATTTCATTTTGGAAATGGTTAAAACCATCCATTCCAGTTGACCCAACCGACTGGTTTGTTCTTTTATTTACGTATTATATTTCAGAAACCATAGCTGGTGTTTAGCTCATACAGAGATTAGTAAACTGTTTAACACGTGGCTAATATAAGTTACTTAGTAACATGAAAATGTCAATTAAAGCATACCCAACAAATGTGTGAATATGTTATCTAATGTGTCTACGCAAAATCACTTAACAATTGCTAAATTAATGCTTTATATGCACATTGAGTGGTCCTTCATTTAAAGTTTATCAGTTTATGGATTAGCAATTAGCAATTATAGCCTTGTAGGTCATACTTTAATTTTCCCCTTTACAAAGAAGTTACAACTAATATAAGACATTTTTAATTTTGACCATCCTAATGGCAAAAAATTAGAATCTAATTTCAAACATGACCCCATTGCAGAAGTACATAATCAGAACACATATTTAAAGACAAAAAACAGTATTGTTCTATAAATGCTTAAATCTTAACATCATATCGTTTTATATAGGATGCTTCTAAACTAAGCATTTAATGTCAAATTGTGAAATTTATAAGGGTCCTAATATATAGACACCCATTTATATAAATCGACACCCTTTTATACGCCGCGTATGGGTTTATACGTGGCGTATAGGGTCGAATACACTAAAAACGAGGAAAATTCAGGGAGCTGTCAGAGAGCTATACGCCCCATATAGCCCTATACGACCCCCTCTATACGACAGATATAGGGCTATACGACGCGTATAGCGAATTTCGACACTGACTACGATGAAAAATTCAGGAGGCTGTCAGATGGCTATACGACACATATAGTCCTATGCAACACATATAGCCCTATATGACCCCCCTCTATACGACGCATATAGGGCTATACGACACGTATAGAAATTTTGGGGTGATGATTTAAAATATTGTGGTGTCTATTAAACCAAACCCATCTATAATTGAACTCACATAATGAGAATTAAACTAGACGACTAAGGCAACATTTGAATTAGTTGCATCCCTACTCACATGTTACAATTAAAAATGAAATCACATTAAAACGGTAAAATTAGGGAAACTTTGTCAAAGCATCGAGTCCATATCTTAAGGATCTTGCGAATGTAAACAGTAAACATATCAAAAGTAATTTGCGCTTTCATATTTCATTGTAACACATATTTCTACCTTTTTTATCCTTCTTTAATTAGTACATATTTCATATGCTCACTCTTTAACCTCACTCCAAATCAAAACAATATACAAATTTATAAAAACTACACATACAAAAGTTGACTTTACAAAACTTTAATCATAACAACTTACAAGTTTATTTGTTTTTCTAATTAAACTTATCTTTGTAAGCAAGAAATTAATATATTACTACAAGATCTCTCCATGTTCTTATGGTGTTGCATCTCTATACTATTTTGCTAGTAATATATATGTGCCAGCGTGCCCACATGTCACATGCTGGGTTACCTGCTCAAATCAAGCATTTAATATGCATAGCATCTCTTTTGTCTTTCCCACTGGTCCGGGGTTAACATTATTATTCAAAAATCACATTGGCATGAGTATGGGTCTGATGGTTTTTACATTCCCACCGACAAAATTTTCTGTAACAGAGTTGTCATGTTCTTTTTAACCTCTCAAATTGACAGCCAGTGCAGTAAGAAGAGTGAATGAAAAAAGATAGTTGTGACTTACTGATTAAAATTTTTAATTCCATCGCTTTCTTCATTAGTTATGCTTATTGTCTATTTTAATTTTTATCGTATTTTTATTAGACTAACTTCTTATATATTTGTTTTTATCCCGTGAACGAAACCTCATACAAAAGTAATCAAGTTTTCTTACTGTTTTTTTCTTTAAGTAACTAAAAGTTTTTGTTTTTTTAGAATAAAGTCACTCAATATATGTTGGGTGTTTTGAACTTGTAATTTTTTTTATAAATGTTTAAAAAATTCATAGTTAACTAAAATAAACGAAACAAATATAAATGTTGATTAGTATTTAATAATTATTATTTTCAATTCCACTTAACCACTTACACGCATATTTTCCATATCAAAACAGCAGATATAGTTTATCATCATACTATTTGAAGAAAAATATAAATATTCTTCTTTTTCACATTGTACCCTAAAATCACTTAACAATGTTTAGATCTGCATGCATGGTTGATGGTACATTCAAAAAGATTGGATGCAAAATGCCACATTCTAACCATCTTCAACCGGTCCCACAAATGGACCCTTGTGGGCCCGGTCCAAGTCTGAAAAAAACTAGATCTGGTCATCACGTTCACATCACTTGGTGGATTTGTTTATTAGCTTCGTAACCGACAACAACCGTGAACGTATTTAATGATTTAAATGCTACACTTCCCCACCGTCATGTATCATTAATTGGCACCTATAAAATAATGTTGCTTCACTTTCCGTATGATCCGTATTCATTTTTCCGTATAATAATGACACTGTACTGTTGGGTAAAAAACAAGTCTGAGTTGTTTGAGCTTGTTTTGGTTTTTGTTAATTTATAATTTAATTATTAATATATTAATATTTATATATATATATATATATATGTTATATATATTGTATATAACATTACACATATTTTTTATTGTTCTTAATAATTTTATATATAATAGTTATTATTTATATTAATATATTTAATAAATTAAATCAAATTTATGTAAATAAAAAGCTCGTTTAGTCTTGCGAGCCGACTTGAGCTTGATATGTGAAGCTTGGGTTCGGACTTGATAATTTAATGAGTTTTTTTGTGCTTGGATTTGATAAGGCTCAACTCGTTTCAAACTTTTTTTTCAAATCAATCTCAAGTAGTTTGTGAGCGGCTCAACTCCTTTGCACTCTTAGTTACCCTTAGTTGGTCTCTTTCGTTTCGTAACTAAAACCACAAAAACCATGTAATGTACTGTTTGTACTATATAAAAAGTAATCACAAGTAGTTTGAGGCAAACACCAAGACACAATAACCGTTTGTATATCATATAAAAAACAATATGTAGAAATGCATTATGTGAGACTTGTAATTCGAAGGTTTTGAAAAATTTCAGGAGCATTCGGAATGGTACGGAAAGGCGGAAATTAGGATTTTTATCATGCGGGACTGGAAACCCAATCGACGATTGTTGGCGGTGTGACCGGAATTGGCAGCGCAACCGCAAGCGCCTAGCAGACTGTGCCATTGGATTTGGGCGTAACGCCATTGGTGGTCGTGACGGACGTTACTACGTCGTTACTGACCCCAATGACGATGACCCTGTAAACCCTAGACCCGGAACCCTAAGACACGCTGTCATTCAAGATCAACCTCTATGGATCATTTTCAAGAGAGACATGGTTATAACGTTGAAACAAGAACTACTCATGAACAGTTTCAAAACAATCGATGCTCGTGGGGCCAATGTTCATATTGCAAATGGTGGGTGTATCACAATTCAATATGTTACGAATGTTATCATCCATGGTTTGCATATTCACGACTGCAAACCAACCGGAAATGCCATGGTTCGAAGCTCACCGTCACACTATGGATGGAGAACGATGGCGGATGGTGATGCGATTTCGATATTCGGATCGAGCCATATTTGGGTAGATCATAATTCACTTTCTAATTGCGCTGATGGGCTCGTTGATGCCATTATGGGGTCAACTGCGATTACCATCTCAAACAATTACTTCACCCACCACAATGAGGTACTCCAAACTCTTACTCATTTGTTTTTATTATTTGAAACAGATTATTTAGAATTTGATATTTGAATTTCTAAATCGGGTTAGCATCTGAATGGAATTTAGGATCAAATCAACAAGACTATTTGAGTCACAAATTAAACAGTTTTATTTTTTTTATAAAAATACATGTATTTGAATCAAACCAAAATTCGAATTTTTTTAAAGATTGTCAAATTAGAATGGCCTCATAGGTCGAAAACCGATCCAATGTACACCCCTAGTCCTAGTTTCTAACTAGGTTATAGAATATTCAGCTGAAAAAAGCGAATACTTAAACCATAACCTAACGAATCCTGGTTTTTATTCAATCTACTCAAGTTTAAAACCGACTGAGGTTTGGTTTTTGAGCCAGCTCAGCCTGAATTAACACCCCTACTCCTAATCTACAGCTCTATTAACCTTAACAGGCTTAAAACATTGGCTGATTCAACTTATTTGTGATTTGATTAAACAGGTTATGTTATTGGGTCATAGTGACACCTACCACAGGGACAAGATTATGCAAGTTACTATAGCATACAACCATTTTGGTGAAGGTCTCGTTCAAAGGATGCCAAGGTGCGTATAAACTATAAAGAACACTTAAAGATACAAACAAATTCTTTTCCTTAAAATCAAATGCATAAGTTATCCATATAACAAAACCAGAGGCCTGTAACCGAACCAAACTGAACATGTTTATATATCAACCGATCGAAAACCAACTTTACAGTTTGGTTTTAGTTGTAGACAAAAGTCAACTCAAACCGAACTATATTCCCCCCTGCTACAAAACCTTATGTATATTTGCTATTTTGCTTTCGTACTTGCAGGTGTAGGCACGGGTATTTCCATGTGGTAAATAATGACTACACACACTGGGAAATGTATGCTATCGGTGGCAGTGCGGATCCGACCATTAATAGTCAAGGGAACAGATACCTTGCCCCTGCTAACCCTAATGCTAAAGAGGTAAACTAAAAACCAATCTTGTTCTCCATAAACATATAAACCCATAACACAACGCGAAATCGATAAAGTTTTAGGTCGTATATAACTCGTTTGATAAACGGGTCATTTTCAGGCTGACTTTTTTGGTTAAACAGATTGTTTTTGGATTGACTAGCTTAACTAAAAGTCGACCCCTCAACATGTGTAACTCTTTTACAACTCGATCAACATGTTAGCAACTTGATTACTATCAACAAACCTGTTTTACAAGTTTGGATTAATGGGTAATATGAGTTGTGTTTGGGTTGAATACTTCAACATGCCAACCTGAAATTGACACCCCTATTTTCAAGTAGAAAACCACCAGAACACTATATAAATATTTATACATATTCTTTTTATTATGTTACATAAATCAGTTACATAAATGCTTACTACACTCTTTCCTACTCTTTCCACTCATTCAACACTATGTATAAATGGATAATAGGGTTATCGTAGTTATGAACGTAAAATTAGTTTTATATTAAACGTAGTCGTTGACCCTGATTATCAATCAAATTTGTTTAATTAAATTTCAAATATCAAACAGGTGACCCATAGAGTAATGACAAAAAGATGGAGACACTGGAACTGGAGATCAGAAGGAGACCTGATGTTAAATGGTGCATTCTTTACACCATCCGGTAAAGGTGCAGGAGCTAGTTACGCCCGCGCCTCAAGTCTAAGTGCTAAACCATCATCCGTTGTGGCCGCACTTACTTCAGGATCCGGTGCACTTGTTTGTCGAAGAGGCAGACAGTGTTAAATAAATAAATAAATTTATTAAAAAAACAGTAAATTTATAATCTCATCATTTTAATTCTTGAGAAATCCAGTTTTCCAAACAATTCTCTTCCGTTTTATCTTGTCATCGAACGAAACACTTGAGAAGTGTATATATTTCTCTGTTTCGTTCGTTCTTCTGCTTGCATTGAGCGAGATCAAGTGACTAGAGGACAAAAATTTAAGATCCTCCTGCTGCTATGTAATTACTATTTGCTCAAGGTTACGATTAATTAAGCATTTTCCAGTTATTACCTTGTAAATTTTCGTAGTTGTTTACATATAATTTTCTCTTGATAGATCAAGGGAGGAAGTGAACAGCATTCAAGTGTGTTTAGTAGTTGTTGTGTTGTAAACCTTTGTTAACATGTTCGTTAACATACGTTGGTGTCTCGTCTGAACTATAAATATGTCTGTCATCATTCTAATGAGTTGATTATGAAAGTTTAAACAATCAGTTGTTCATTAACGATCTTCTTTTTTTTGTAAAAATATTGTCGGTAAATTTAGGCAAATTATTGATGAGTTAATGGTGTTGTTTTTGTGCAATTTGAGCAAATATCATTAGAGACTACAGAACAGAGGTGGTAAATTGACAAGTTTATATATCGGATAACGGGTTGAACCAAGTTGGTTTCGAGAGTACTGATGAGACACAATTTGGTACAACTTTTCTATAACAAGTTTGTGTCTAAACTATGTTTACAAAAGTTATATTTCTAAAAATAATAATATAATTAGTATATGTAGTATGGTCAACAATAATTTGATCCTTCCTAGGTACATCTTGTGGTGGGCAGTTCATAAGTGATGATCATATCGTTAAAGGGCTAGGTAAGTAGCGTTGTCAGTTGTGTGATTTGTGGGACATAGATGAAAGTTTGAACCCCGCGCCAGGCTCTAACGTTGTATAGCCCGTATTGCGTCTTGGGCTGGGCGGCTTGGCTCATGCCTATTAATGAGTTCATAACATTCATTTTTATGTTTCATATTTGATTTGTTTGAAATAAAACGTAAACTAATACACGCTCATAAATATATGAATAAAAAAAGAAACTTAAATGCCGCTTTTCATTTGAAAGTAACCAAACCATCCACCATGGAATATGTATAACGTCCGCATATAATTTAGGATTCGATGTCTGTCATCAGAAACATTTAAAACATTTGGATATAACAATACTTGCAACCTTATCAACCAGGAATTCGTGATCAAAAGAAAATGAGCAGGAGTGAAATTGCAAGGGGAAACATGGGATATTCAATTGGTCGAAACAAAACAAGTTAGGTCAAAACAATTATACACTTCTAGTCTTATAACCTATATAGATGCACGTTGGGAAGGTTGTCTAAATGCTAATATTAAATCACAAAATAACTACCTTTGTTATTGAAACATGTTGGATACTCAATCTATATCTTGAGCTTCATTCTCCTATACTTCAGGCCCCTATTGTTTCTTGTTACAACGTTAATGTTGTCTATCCGCCTACCAACTTGGTACAACATCAAGGCAACAAGCATATAAAAATTGGCATTCGTGTTCCATTAGGAAAAAAATGACAATGGGCACACTTCACGCTTTTCATGTTTCATCAGACCTAGATTGGGTTTCGGGTCTGGGGTTAGCCATTTTCTCTCTATGTATACTCATATACATTGTTTGTTTAGGACATACAAGAAATATATAAACCTTCATTTCACACAGTAACAGAGGTGATTAAAAGCTAGAATATATAAACTCCAAAATATAAATGGGTTCAGGGATATACAAAACTTATACTTACATTTAAAAACCTATATAAGGTCGGTTGTTTAAAACTAGTGAATGTTAATATCGTTACTTGTACTTTTCCATAATTCTTCTGGCTTCTTCAAGGGTTTCATCGTCGGTGGTAGTGGTGGTGATGTTGTTGGTGGTGCCACCGCTGCCCGTTGTAGGGCCTTCATCTTTGTTGAAGGCAATAAAGGCTGAGTAAATAAGCCCCATTGTCGCCTGTTTCATAGATATGAAAAATATATATTAATTGCAATTTTCACCAGCAGCAAAACAAAGATATGTAGCATAACAACTTTTTAATATAAAACCAAGGATACAAATGATAGTTTTTTTAATAACAGCAAACACGCTCATTTAATCCAACTCCTAAATCACTCCACTGGCTATTATAAGACTTAAACCCTTAACCTCTTAAGAAGAGACACCACTGTGTACACCACTAGATACCATTGGACAAGCCCTTTGGAAGAATGATAATTCTTTGTTATAGAATATGGAACATGTACACTCAGATATGAGATATAACATCCACACTAAAAAACACATATACTTGAATTAACCAAACCAACCCAACCCAATTCAATGCACTATTTTAGTTTATAGTGAAGAAACCAAACCAAACCAAACCAAACCAAACCAGAGGTCCAAAACAAATATCGTTTTTCTTATATTGGATTGTGCTTTTGTTTAAATGTTTGCTTTTAATGTTACAAACCTTTAACTAATGATAAATCTCAAATTTTAGTCCCATATAAGTATTGAATTGTTGAAATCTTTTATTTTTGTCCTTCGTCAAAGCTTAAATCTATATTAAACTTGACCCAACTAGAACAAGCCTAAGAAAAGCCCAGTGGTTATCGGTTAATTGACAAAACCAAGTCATTTAGTTTATTTAACCGAAACCAAATCAGCGGCTTAGGCATTTCCAATAACTGAAACCGTTGGTATGAGGTAACACTGACCCTTGTGCACATTGTTAATAAGCATGTCTTGACATATCTACGTAATGAAGCTTAAAAGTTACAACTACCTATTTGCCACTTATCATCGATACAAAATCCATCGATGACGTCAATTCTGGAACAATATTGCATGATGGCATTTTCAAATAAAATTCCACATATTTGACAAAAAAATATACATTTGTTGCAATTTCACTAGATGTAGTGAGTATTTGTGTTCCAAAAGGATCAAATATAACCCTATAAACAACTAGATGAAGTTGAGGCATCCGCATGAGCCTATATGTCTCTTGAAGAACAAGTGATACAGGTGGCAAATTTGACAAGTTGGATAATGAGTCAAGACATTTTAAGTCAAAGCAGAAAATTTTTGAAACATGTCTGATTGACCCAAAACACTTGTCCCAAATTATTATTTCATTATCTACAATTAGTGTGTCAAAGATGAAAAGAAAAATATACTATTATCAATGATAAATATGATTGTGAATAAAATGATTCAAGAAGTTTTACGCATTTGGAATACAAGAGAAATTCAACCCATTTAATTTTTAGCACCATTTAATTTTTAGCCAGCCTTTTTTACCCGTTTGACCCTTCTAGAGATATTGTACCATAACCCAAATCAATCTATTCAAAAGTAATGGACTAATGGGATAAAATTTGCCACATATATCAAGTAATTATTGAAATTAAGCTTATAGAATCTATGAATGCAAACATACCAGAAAAAAGAAAGCTGTGGATAAGAATGACTTAAGGAGAAAAAGTACAACGGTTGCCCCAACTACAGCCACAGATATCCGAGCAATCGGTCTTGGAATTGACTCCTAAAACACATTATAAAACTAGGAGGTATAATTCACAAAGGTGGAAGCTTAAATAACTAAATGACTCTATTTTGATATTAAAAGACATGTAAATAAAAATTAAAAAGAAGATAACTAACTGGCACTAAAGTGGTTCCTGCTTCAATTCCATCCTTTCCAACTTTAAATGCTGTTTGGAGCACTTTATCAACAAAGTAGTGATATAAGTTAGCACAAGACCAAGAGATCACATGAGAAACATAATATCTCATTTGCAGCAAAAGTTTATTCTAAATGTGTATTACAGAAGGTCTATTATGCCTTTAAATCATGAAAAAACAGAGAAGAAGTGTTCTTATAAAAAGTGATATAACATCGAATAATATTTGCTATAGCAAAATCGACAAAAATATTGTCATACGACATTGACGTCTGATCTCAAGACATGAACTTCCCACTTATAAATTAAGGTAAATCTGATAAAAAAAAATACTATCATCATGATCAGTTGTGGCTTGGTCCACATGTTTTAGAAAAAGCATATATCAACTTCACTTGTAGTGAGTTTTTCTAAAATTCCAAGAAAACATAATAGTTTACATAACCAGATAGAAATAACTTTACCTTTTGAAAACATCAAATATCTACTACAAAACATGCACATCGAGTGTTGGCTTCTAAAAATCTTAACAGAGAAATGTTAGCATCCTTTTCCACTTCAAGATTCACCCTCAGGACTCATTATTGTATTTAAAGCCTAGAAGACAGAAGTATGAAACTAAGTCATGAATCCTAAATTAAAACAAGCACAAGTGTTTGGTTCCAAATTCTAACAAGGATAACACCTAAAATAAGGCATAAGTGAATGCAAAGTTGAAAACTCAAAGACACAAATTCGGCTTACAGACTTAGAATAGCAGCTAAAGTTTGAGTAACTAACTTCGAAATTGCTCACAAGATATCATCTATAGCATGTGGTAGGAATGAATCAAAGTCATTTTATTATGTGGTTCTAAACTTAAGCACAACAAAACTCATTTTTACTCCCTCAACTTCACACTCAAGTCCACTTTCCCAAATTTGAAGTTGGATTCTCATCTTTTATTCTACAGCAATTAACATTACAAAAATTTGTAAGCACATGATTGATTTAGTTGTTTGTAAGCACAACAAAGCATATTGTCTTACCATCAAATAACATTTCCAGATGACCAGAATTAACCTATAACTCCAAATTAACATCATCACTTCACATAATTACCAGTAATTAGTTGTTTAAACTTGCCAATAGCAAAAAAATAATTTTTTTTTTGTTCAATTGAACTCTTTCACGGCAAAGTTATCGCAAGTTTTTTAACAGATCAAGCACAGTACACACGTCATCCACACAATTCTTACAATATCACAACT
The DNA here is from genome assembly GCA_018326385.1 of Flaveria bidentis. Classification (NCBI taxonomy): domain Eukaryota; kingdom Viridiplantae; phylum Streptophyta; class Magnoliopsida; order Asterales; family Asteraceae; genus Flaveria; species Flaveria bidentis. The sequence continues at coordinate 4,017 of BJCM01071001.1, read as the reverse complement.
ACAGATAATCAATCAGATTAACAAACAAATTCATTCTGAACTTCTAACAGAATTCAAAACTGAGTTCGTGAAATACCTCTGAAGAAATTAGATTGAGCAGCGTAGATTTGAAACCTGCACTTTCTGGTTTGAACAATCGGAATCGTCAAAAGCTTATTAGATTTGAAAAGCGATTGGCAGTGTGATTGAGGTATGAAACCTAGGGTTTGAGGTTTGTAAGTGAATGATGTTGATGAAGAGCATATTGGAGAGTGTAAAGTATGAAGATTGAAGATAGAAGCCATTGGAAGCATACTGAGAATGACTCTTGGATGTTTTCATCTTATCAAGTGTGTGTTTTGGAAGAAGATGTTTGGTAGATAACTGGGCTTATTGGGCTTCAGAAACGGTTTGGGCTTTAGAAACGGTTTGGGCTTTAAAACCGGTTCGGGTCTGAACAGATTCGGTGTTGAACTGATTCGGGTTCAAGTCGGCACAGTCAAATCCGGTTTAAGGGAGAAATTAGTTCAGAGAGGAACCGTTTTGGGAACGGGTTCGTATAAAAACCAGTTTTAAAAACCGGTTCAGTTATATATATATATTTTTTCTAAAAAGTTAATGGTACAAATAATAATTAATTAAATAAAAATATAAAATTAATCTTTTCTTTATTTATAGTTTGTTAAAACAAGACAACATATATACCATAAAATTTATTAGAAAACATACATAAGAAAAATAATTAAAATATTACATAAAATAGAAAATAAAAAATAAAAACATAAAATTCAACTTCTATTTACTTTTAAAAGTTTGAAAACAAGAAAATATAAATAATTACAACATAACTTAATTTTGTGAATTACATGTTGATATAATTTATCTTTTGATTTTATTTGGTGTCGTAGTTGTCTCCGGCTAGTGTTCATTTTCCTTCAAACTATTATTACCGATGTGAACCGACAAATCGTGGGTGGGTTCTTTGTCGAATATGAGTGAAGATCTTCAGTTGTATATGTTTTGTCGTGTCTAGTTGATTATATAAACAAATTCACATCTCTATAGCCAACGAATTAAGTTTTGTTTTTTCAAACCCCTCCTACTAAAAGAAAATACAAATTGTGAAGCTATCGTAAAATAATGGAGACTTAATGGATTGGAAATTGAGATCTTTTTTGTTCCCAAAAAGAATAAGATTTCAAAAGACATAACATTAATTTGGGAGCTTTTCTCACATATGCAAGAGCATTTTTAGAGTGTTCCTTGCATTTTTTGAGTATTGTCATCAAAGTAATATGTCAAATAACTAGTTATACTAACATATCGTGGAACAACTGTTTGTAAAATAAAAAAAAGGGCTAGATAAAGCTAAACCATATTGATAACATTCAAAATTCTCCAACGACTCAAATTGGTTTCTAATAGCTAGGACTTATATTGTATAGATGATTGCGTAAATATTCCTATTTATTGGGAATAGTTTGTTACCATAGATAGAGATGAGAATGTATTATATATTGGAGGAAGTTTGTTAATAAAAGGAGGGGGGTGATATTCTCTCATGGTATCACGAGTCTAAGGCAAACCTTGATCCTCCGATTTTTTTCTACGACCCACCTTTTCTGCCGCCGATCATCTCACGGCTTCCTCCCTCCTTGCTCAATCACTTCCCTTTACACCATGGAATCAAAAATTCATCCCGCCGTTACGGTCTCGAATATCAAAAACTTTGTACCCATAACCCTCGAGATGGGTTCCGCCCAGTTCACCACCTAGTCGGAGTTGTTCAAAATCCACTGCAAAGCCTTTATGGTTTATGATCATCTTCTTCCTCGAACCGAAACATCCTCTTCCTCTTCCGACTCAAGCAAAAAGATCGATTCCATTGTCCTCGACGGAAAATCAACCAACAGCGGTAAATCGGTTGAAACCCAAGAAACTTGGGAGCGTATCGATTACATTGTCCTCCAATGGATTTACGGTACGATCTCACAAGACCTATTAAACACGATTATGAAAAAGGATACAACCGCAACAGCCGCATGGGAAACCCTCACCACTATCTTCCAAGACAACCAAATCACACGGGCTCTCTACCTCCAAGCAAAGCTATCGAATATACGATTCGATAATTTTCCAGATGCTGCCGCATACTGTCAAGAAATAAAATCGTTAGCTGACCAACTTGCTAACGTCGGAAAGCCCCAAGACGATCAGCAACTCGTCATGCATTTAATCACAGGTTTAAACGAGCAATACGCGCCCTTTGCAACGGTTCTTAAACACCGAAAACCTCTGCCCTCGTTCTACGACGCCAAATCCGATTTAATCTTCGAAGAAACAAGCAAGGCAGCCACTGCCCTTGCCTCCGCAGCCACTGCCGGGGCTGCTTTGCATGCCAAAACTGGTCCTGTTTTGTCTCAGCAGCACTCCGGTCACAGCAGGTCATTCGAACAGCAGCAGACTCACGGGTCACAGCAGTTTTCGTGGTCCGATGGGTATCGTGGCAGGGGCAGAGGTGGTCGTCGCGGAAGAGGCAGAAACTCATATGGACGGGGTGGTCGATATAATAACTGGAACAATCAACAACAATGGCCAGCACCACCAAACCCTTTTGCTGGTTACGGACAACAACCCGGGTGGCAACAGCCATACTGGTTCTAAAATTCAATTCACCCACCAAAATCCTCTACAACTGAAGACCTTCCTACGACCATCTAAGAGTATTCGGTTGTTTGTGCTATCCCCTTTTCCCTCCTACCACAATAAACAAACTTGCAAATCGATCGACGCCTTGCGTTTTCCTCGGCTACCCTTCAAACCACCGAGGATACACATGTCTTAACCTTCAAACAAACCAAATTCTAATCTCCCGACATGACGTCTTTGACGAAACCATCTTCCCATTTGCCAACCTCAATCTCGCTCCCACTTCTGCCTACACAGGCTATTACTCTTTCCTTGATCAAAATCTTCACCCTTTAATTTGGCAACAAATCTCTAACACCAACCAACAAACACCCTTGGCCCACCATATAGATATACCTACGGCCCACCAAACACCAAACTCACCCTCCCACATATCCATTCCTATGGCCCAGACTCCACCCAACTCCCCCTCTTAAAACTCGGCCCACTCCACAGCCCAATCCTCTTCCTACCCTTTGCCCACTGATCAAAATATGCAACCTGACTCACCCTTCACCCCATCAGCCAACACCCATTCCTCAGATAATACTAGAACCACGGCTCAACATAACCCACCCCCACCATCCTCGGTTCATCCCATGCGAACCCAGGCAATGGATGGCATCCGCAAACCCAAAACAATTCTAAATTTACACACCCAAACCATCGCTCCTATACCGAAAAATCCCATACATGCTCTAAACACTTCGGAATGGTCCGCCGCAATGACACATGAGTACGATGCCCTTATTAAAAATGGTACTTGGGAATTAGTCCCTCGGCACCTAACCATGAATATTATAAGCATGTGGTTGTTTAAACATAAGTACAAGTCCGATGGTTCGCTGGAATGTTATAAAGCCAGATTGGTGTGTGATGGTCGGTTACAACAAGTTGGAATCGATTGTGGTGAAACTTTCAGCTCGGTGGTTAAACCGGCCACTATACGTACGGTGCTCTCTTTGGCTCTCGCTAAGTCATGGTCGGTTCATCAACTCGATGTCACAAATGCGTTCTTACACGACACTCTTAATGTATTGCGACAACGTGAGTGCAATCTACCTAACAGGGAACCCGGTTCAGCATCAACGTACGAAACACATTGAGCTCGACATCCACTTTGTTCGTGAGCAAGTTAAAATGGGTCGGGTACGAGTCTTACACATGCCGACTCGTCATCAAATCGCTGACATTTTCACGAAAGGTCTTCCACGTGTTCTCTTTGAAGACTTCAAGTCCAGTCTAAGCCTTCGTCCACCTCCGGCTTCGACTGCGGGGGTGTAATAGCTAGGACTTATATTGTATAGATGATTGCGTAAATATTCCTATTTATTGGGAATAGTTTGTTAC
>BJCM01071000.1:6396-28000 GCA_018326385.1 Flaveria bidentis | reverse complement strand
GGGTTGTGGGAATTAAACAATGTCATACTATTTGCTTATATGATCATCTTTATGTTATGCTTATGGCTATGCTGTCGTGAATATTGACTAACACGACACAGGTCTCCATTTGTGTTCGGGTGACGTCATGACACGCTTGTCATCATACTTATATTGCTTCTCTAACGTATACCATGTGTTATGACGATCCCGTCTCGTTACATCCCCGTGTTTCCGCTTTAGCGGGGGTGTGACAATCACCCACCTGGAACTCAATCGGTCTACGTCATTTGTCAGCATATGACTTTTTTCTTTCTTTTGTTTCCTTCATAAAGGCTTTGATCTTTTCAAGCTTCTCAGTCGTAGCCTCGATCACCTCGACGCTCCCTAACTATTTCTGACCAATATCACCCCAACACACGGGTGTTTGGCATCTCCTACTGTATAGCATCTCATAAGGGGGCATTCCAATGTGGGCATGATAACTGTTGTTATATGAGATCTCATCTAACGGTAAGTGGTCATCCCAACTTCCTCCAAATCCAATGATGCATGCCCGAAGCATATCTTCTAGCGTCTGAATCGTCCTCTCTGACTGATCATCCGTTTAAGGATGATAAGCCATGCAAATATGTAGCCTCATCCCCATCGCATCATGGAATTTCTTCCAAAATTTAGATGTTAACCGGGTGTCCCGATCAGATACAATGGACACCGGCATACCATGACGAGTTACAATCTCTTTGATGAACAGATTAGCCAACCTTTTGGATGAATATGTCTCGCAGATTGGTAGGAAGTGAGCACTCTTTGTCAGACGATCAACTATCACCCATATAGCGTCATACCCTCGCGGATTGGTAGGAAGTGAGCACTCCGTGGTGATATGCTCCCATTTCCACTCTGGTATATCCAACGGTTGGATCTTTTCATACGCCTTTTGGTGCTCGGCCTTCACTTGTAAACAAGTAAGGCATTTACTCACATACTCTACTACGTCACGTTTCATACCCGGCCACCAATAATCTTACTTCATATCTTGATACATCTTTGTGGCACCGGGATGAATGGAGTATTGAGTTTTATGAGCTTCATCCATAATCCTTCCACGTAGATCCCCATAGCGTGGAATCCACATCAGTCCGAATCGGGTCTTAACACCAAATGTGTTTTCACCCAATTCCCCAACCAGTCCTCTTATCCTTTCAGAGTTAAGATGAAATTCTTTCAATGCTTCATCTTAAAACTCCTTGACCTGCTTCATCATATCATAGGTCATAACCATCTGATAAGCCTTCACCCGAATCGGCTCAGGTCTCTCCTTTCAGCTAAAGGGCATCTGCCACCATGTTGACTATGCCCGGATGGTAGTGGATCTCGCAATCATAGTCCTTTATGAGCTTCAACCATCTCCTCTGTCTCATGTTCAAGTCCTTCTACTCGAAGAAGTACTTCAAGATTTTGTGGTCAGTGAATATGGTGCACTTCGCCCCATAGAGGTAGTGCTTCTAAATCTTTAACGCAAAGACCACGACTGCTAGCTCCAAGTCATGAGTAGGATAATTGACCTCATGAACTTTCAACTATCGGGATGCATAGGCTATAACCTTTCCTCTTTGCATTAACACACATCCCAACCCCGAGTAGGAAGCATCAGAATAAACCACTAAATCTTCACTTCCATCGGGTAACGATAAGATAGGAGCTTGAGTCAAAATCGTCTTTAACTCCTCAAATGGCTTCTCTTGAGCTTGATCCCACACAAAATTTACATCCTTATGGGTCAACTTGGTTAGTGGTGAAATGATCTTAGAGAAGTCTTGAATGAATCTTCTGTAATAGCCCGCCAAACCCAAGAAACTACGAATCTCGGATGGCGTATTTGGAGACTTCCAGTGCATCACCGCCTCCACCTTTGCCGGGTCCACCATAATCCCGTTAGGATTCACCACATGACCCAAGAACTGAACCTCACGTAACCAGAACGCACACTTGGAGAATTTAGCATACAACTTCTCCCTTCTCAACGTCTCCAACACCTCTTGAATATGATAGGCATGCTCCTCCTCGCTCTTCGAATAAATCTAGATATCATCAATAAACACAATCACTAATTTATCCAACATCGGCCGACACACTCGTTTCATCAAATCCATAAAAGCAGCTAGCGCGTTGGTTAAACTAGAAGACATAACGAGAAACTCGTAATGTCCATAACGCATACGAAAAGCTTTTTTAGGAATATCTTGCTCCTTAACCTTTAGTTGATGGTAGCCAGATCGAAGGTCTATCCTCAAGAACCAACTGGCACCCTGAAGCTAATCAAACAAGTCATCAATTCTCGGTAACAGGTACCAATTCTTCACTGTCAGCTTATTCAACTCACGGTTATCGATACACATCCTCATACTATCGTCTTTCTTCTTCACAAATAGGACCGGAGCACCCCAAGGAGAGATACTCGGTCTAATGAACCCCTTATCTAGAAACTCCTACAGTTGCTCCATCAACTCCTTCATCTCAGTTGGATCCAGTCGATACGGTGCCTTAGCAACAGGTTGGGTACCTGGTATCAAGTCAATCTAGAACCCGATCTCGCGGTTAGGTAGCACTCCCGGTAAGTTTTCGAGAAACACGTCCGGAAAGTCACACATAACAGGTATATTAGACAGTTGTGGTGTTTGGGTATCCACATCCTACACGTAGGCCAAATACGCACTACATCCACGCCTCATGCACTTTCCCTACACTAGATATGACCACACGCCGGTCACCCACCTTCGCCACCTTGTTGTTTGGAGCGGCTCCGCCACATCCAAACCGTTTTCCATTCCAGTTTCGGTCACGACCACCCTTCTTATTCACCTCAGCCACCACCACCTCACGCTCGTCGTACAATCTTCCCGCCAAATCCACCGCCAACCTAAATGTGCTGGGTCAGGCAGCGATCATGTGCCTACGGATATCTGCTGTAAAGCCCTGAATATACCTCTTGATCTTTCACGATAGAGGTGTCACCTGATCCGGCACCAGCCGTGCCATCTCCTTTAGCTTCGTGGTGTATTGTTGATGTGTCATTGTTCCCGCCTCCAGCTGCAGGAACTCCCTCTCAACTTTATCCATCTCTCGGTGAGGACAGAAATCCTCAATTACTAGCTTCTTCAGTTCAGACCACCTCATTCTTCCAATCGCCTGACTACCCTCGGCTTGGAAAATATTGTCCCACCAGCACAAAGTCGAGTCCACGAATGAATGGGCAGCAAACTTCACATTTTGGTCCTCTCGGCACTCGTTGATATTCAGAACAACTTCCATCTCTCTCACCTTCCTGTGAGTAGTAGCAGTAGTGCCATTACCATAAAAGGTTGGGGGCTTGCATCTTTGAAATGCCTCGTAGTTGCAGCCTCGTGCCGCCTCCTGCACAGGCACTTTTTCTTCCTCTTCCTCTTCGTCATCAAAGAAAACCGTTTCAGTCTCGAAATGTCTCCTTTCGCCCGTAGGTCTACTCCTTTCCTTCATATCCCCCTCCCGTACAGCCTTTTTCACTTCAGTCACCACAGATGGTAAGATCGTCTGCATGACCTGATGCACCTCCTCTACAACCGCCTCCATCACTGAGGCCCTTAAGTTAACACTCTCATCTCTGCCCTCTGGGTGAGGGGTCTCGGGTTCTTCATGAAGCACCTTTTTGGCTCTAAGCCTTCCTCTTTTGGGCCGCGGTTCAGCACCATGCACACCACGACCTCCACCCCTTGAAGCTTTCAATGATCTACCACGGGCCATCCTCTAACACACTATATGATTCAAACACCAACACGGTCATTCAAGGGAACAACCCAGTTTATGTCAAGTATAGTAAGTCCCTAATTACAGTGGCCAGTTGTGATTAGCCACTTACTTTACTCTTCATACCCCAAGGTTTACGTATCATGACTACATCAGTATCTAAATCTACTAACAACACATAAACCACATAACATGCGCACGTAATACCAGTTAATATTACGAAAATACATGGAGGCACGTAGCTACTCAGACTGGTATCCCTTCCCTTTCCATCCTATTTTCAGTTTAAGTTAAGGTTTCTTTTAAAAAATTACATGTTTTACTTAAACTTTGGCTCTGATACCAACTTTTAAGGCCCCGTTCCCGGGATGTTTATAGGTGGTCAATCATCGCACATAAAACATATAATTTACATTAATGTTGATAAAACGTCGGAGCAAAAACATTAAATCAAACTTTTCATTTAATTATAAATTCTTTGGCAAATTAATACAACATTTGTTACAAAACATTATTTGTTCGCATTATAATACCATCCTCAGCAACTATCACCTGTCAACTGGAAAATACATAAAAAATCAGCGTTGCTGAGTGAGTTCTAGTTTTACAAAAACATTATATTACATTTCATTATTTAAAATATTTTCATTACTATCGCACGTGGTCACACATCATACGTACATCAAGGTAATAGTTGTTATCTTCATCATCGTTCATTTTGCACGTTTCACACATTTCATACTTATTGCACTTTACATACATTTATTATCTTTCATATCTATCTAGGTCCTGTCATGTACTTAAACCCCCTCTAAAGCACCAAAAAATTCATCTAGGGTTAAGCGACAAGGTCCCCATATCGCACGTATGGAGTGGTCACTAGGACAGACTCTCACTGTGTGTGTGAACTCTTATGGGTTTGCCAAGATCGCACGTTGTATAACACATAGTAATTAGGAAATCGCACGTATTGGATTAGTCACCAAGACTGAACTCTTACTGTGTGTATGAACCCTTACGAGTTAGCCAAAATCGCACGCTGTAGACACACACAGTTGAGGTAACAACTTTCAATGAGTTGTCAACCTCCCTTCAGTTGCTTGCAAGGCTTTTCATTTGTTCATTCATTATGTTTCACTTTCATTATCTTAAATCTTTAATTTTGTTAAGATAATACTTTACGTTCATTAACAATATCACACCATGTAAAGTCACATCGTACATACGTAATAAGAACATAATAAACATATCATTCATAAGCATAACATCATCTTGCAATCATACATAACCGTCATACATCATGCATAAGCACCAATCATACATCATGTAAGGCCCCATTCGTGGAACGCTTACAGCTGGCTAATCATTGATCATAAGACATATAATTACATTAACTTGAAATAACGTTGCAGCGGAAACATTAAAAACAACATTTTCATTAGAAATATTTTTGCAAAATAATACAACATTTGTACACAATGTCATTTTTTCGCATTACAATGCAAAGACATTAAAAAAGAGAATGCCATCCAAAAGAACCAAGTAGCCGCCCTGTGCCATCCTCAGCAACTTTACCTGCCAACAGGAAAACGCATAAAAGTCAGCGTTGCTGAGTGACTTCTAGTTTTAAAATAAAACATACTTTATCTTTTGTTTAAAACCGTTCTTTACTTTCTTTCCAATCATACCAGGTTTTAGAATGTGATCACATATCGCACATACACATAGATAATAGTTATTAACTTCATCATCGTTCGTTTCGTACGTTTATTATCTTTCATTTCCATCTAGGTCCTGTCATGTGCTTAACCCCCCTCTAGAGCACCAAACAATTCATCTAGGGTTAAGCGACAATGACCCCATACATAAGGTCAATCACAAAGATTTAACCCCTATGTGCATCCTCATGGGGTACTTAACCCGCACACAGTTGAGCTGACAACCCCTCATTAGGTGTGAACCTCCATAAATTTGCTTAATCACACGGATTACGCCCTATTATGCATCCTCATAGGGTAGCTAACCCGCACACGGTTGACCTAACACCCCTCATTGGGTGTGAACCTCCATACATTTGTTTGCAAGCCTTTCTTATGTTCGTTCATTCATTAATGCATGCATTCTATCATTTCATTCCTCTTTTCATTATCTTCCACTTTACGTTACATAATACTTTTCATTTCATTCATTAATATTCAACGTAAAGCCATGAGAAAATAAACATACACTATACGGAACATCAACATACATAGTCAACATCATCATACAGGGCATCATACATACATAACATACATCATACATACCATCATGCATAAGCATCAATCATACATCATAACATCATCGTACCATGCCCATCACATCATCTATGACCTCAAAAAGTCAGCTTACATGAACCCCCAAGAACCTCCCAAGTCAAAGCCTACATTTTAGTTTTTCCCTAAAAAGTCACAAAATATACTAAGTGTTCATCCGCATTTCCTTTTTTCGTTCATCCGCATTTGTTTTTTTTCATCCGTATTTCTTTTTGTTCATCTTCATTTCTTTTGCTCATCCACATTTGTCAATGCTCATCCGCATTTGTTCATCCGCATTGAGTTTACTCATCCGCATTTGTCAATGCTCATCCGCCTTTGTTCATCCGCATTGACTTTACTCATCCGCATTTTTCAATGCTCATCTGCATTTGTTCATCCGCTTCGACTTTACTCATCCGCGTTTGTCAATGCTCAACTGCATTTGTTCATCCGCATTAATTTTACTCATCTGCATTTGTCAATGCTCATCCGCATTGACTTTACTCATCCGCATTTTTTACTCATCCGCATTTCTTACTCATCCGCATTGACTTTCTCATCCTCATTTCTTACTCATCTGTATTTCTTACATCATAATTCGGTCCCCTAACACCATCTATTATGTTCTAAGCTTAAATCTTACATTCTAAGCCTTAGAAACACCACCATAACATCATCAAGCATGAACATTATCCAAAATCACACCATACCCACAACATACACACATTCACACATACGGGTATAAAACCCTAGTTTTATAAAAAGTTCATACATGCATTTCCAGACCCAAAATTAGTTAAACGTGTAAAATAGGGGTTCTAGAACTCACCTTAGCAGCCTCCTCGGGTAAGACTTCCTTCAAAGCCCGATTGCTACAAGATCTCACCTAGAAACCCACTAAAACCACACAACCGAACACACACAACATACATAAGCACACAACCGAGGATGAAACCAGTTAAGAACATCTTAAATACATGAATTCTTACCTTGAATTCGACTTATGCACTTGTTCTTCTTCAAAAATCCGAGTCTGCACTTTCTCTCTCTAATTGTCCAAAGATTTGGGTGTTGTAAGAAGAGAGTGGGCGGCCATGCCCACTTTACACCAACTTTTTCAAACCTTTTGTCCTTTTTGACACTTTTTACCCCTTAACTTGGGTAACATATCATTTCATTTTTTTCTTCACTTTATTCTTCTTTCTTTGACTCTAAAAAAATAACCGGGTGTTACAAGTCCACCACCCTTATATAGGTTTCATTCCAGAAACCTGTTATACCTTGAACAAACGTGGGTAATGCTGTCTTATCTCTTTTTCAATCATCCACGTAGACTCTGGTCCCTTTTTGTGCTTCCATTATACACACACAAGAGGAACCACTTTATTCCTTAACCTCTTCTCCTTACGATCAATGATCGCCACTGGTTGCTCCACATAATTGAGCTGTTCGTCTACCTCGATATCTTCCAGTGGAACAATCATATCCTCGTCTGCTAGACACTTTCTCAGGTGAGATACATGGAATGTTAGGTGAATTCCACTTACTCATCTAGTAACTCCAATCTATAGGCCACCTCTCCTCCTCTAGCAATGATTCAGAAAGGCCCTATGTATCTCGGGCTCAACTTGCCCCGCTTTCTAAACCGAATGATATCCTTCCAAGGTGAGACTTTTAACATAACCCTATCACCCACCTGGAACTCAATCGGTCTACATCGTTTATCATCATACGACTTCTGTCTATCTTTGGTTGCCTTCATGAAGGCCTTGATTCTTTCAAGCTTCTCAGTCGTAGCCTCGATCACCTCGATGCTCCCTAACTCTTTCTAACCAATATCACCCCAACACATGGGTGTTCGGCATCTCCTACCGTATAGCATCTCATAATAGGGCATACCAATGCTGGCATTATAGGTATTGTTATATGAGAACTCAGCTAACGGTAAGTGGTCATCCTAACTTCAACCAAAATCGATGACACATGCACGAAGCATATCCTCCAGCATCTGAATCGTCCTCTCCGACTGACCATCCGTTTGAGGATGATAAGCCGTACTAATATGTAACCTTGTCCCTATCGCATCGTGGAATTTCATCCAAAATTTAGATGTAAACAGAGTGTCACGATCAGACACAATAGACACCGGCACAACATGACGAGTTACAATCTCCTTAATGAAAAGATCAGCCAACCTCTCGGATGAATATGTCTCACGAATCGGTAGAAAGTGAGCACTCTTCGTCAAACGATCAACTATCACCCATATGGCATCATATCCTTGCGCGGTACGTGATAGCTTCATAATAAAGTCATGGTGATGTGCTCCCACTTCCACTCCGGTATATCCAAAGGTTGGATCTTTCCATATGGCTTCTGATGCTCCGCCTTCACTTGCAATAAAGTAAGGCACTTACTCAAATACTCCACCACATCACACTTCATACCCAGCCACCAATAGTCTTTCTTCATGTCTTGGTACATCTTTCTAGCACCGGGAGGAATAAAGTATCGAGTCTTATGAGCTTCATCCATAATCTTCATGCGTAGTTCCCCAAAACGAGGAATCCACATTCATCCAAATCGGGTTCTAACACCTAGTGTGTTTTCACCCAATTCCACAACCAGACCTCTAACTTTTTCAGAGTTAAGATGATCTTCTTTCAATGCCTCATCTTGAAACTCTTTGACTTGCTTCATAACATCAGAGGTCATGATCAACTGGTAAGCTTTCACCCGAATCAGTTCGGGTCTCTCTTTCCGGCTAAGGGCATCCGCCACCACGTTGGCTTTGCCCGAATGGTAGTGGATCTCGCAATCATAATCTTTTATAAGCTCCAACCATCTCCTCTGCCTCATTCTCAAATCTTTCTGCTCAAAGAAGTACTTCAAGCTCTTGTGGATGGTGAATATGGTGCACTTTGCACCATATAGGTAGTGCCTCTAATTCTTTAATGCAAAGACCACGGCTGCTAGCTCCAAGTCATGAGTAGGATAATTGACCTCATGAACCTTCAACTGTCGGGATGCATAGGTTATAACCTTTCCTCTCTGCATTAACACACACCCCAACCCCGAGTAGGAACAATCAGAATAAACCACCAGATCTTCACTTCCATCCGGTAATGACAAAACAGGAGCTTGAGTCAATCTCGCCTTTAACTCCTCAAATTCCTTCTTTTGAGCTTGACCCCATACAAACTTTACATCCTTATGGGTCAACTTGGTTAGTGGAGAAGCGATCTTATAGAAGTCTTGAATGAATCTTCTGTAATAGCCCGCCAAACCCAAGAAACTACGAATCTCAGATGGCGTCTTTGGAGACTTTCATTGCATCACCACCTCCACCTTTGCTGGATCCACCATAATCCCCTCGGGATTCACTACATGACCCAAAAACTGAACTTTGTGCAACCAGAACGCTCACTTGGAGAATTTAACATACAGTTACTCCCTTCTTAACGTCTCCATCACCTCTCGAATTTGACCTGCATGCTCCTCTTTACTCATGGAATAAATCAAGATATCATCGATAAACACAATCACTGATTTATCCAACATCGACCGACACACTCGATTCATCAAATCCATAAAAGCATCTGGCGCATTGGTCAAGCCAAATGACATAACAAGAAACTCGTAGTGACCATAACGCGTACGAGAAGTTGTTTTAGGGATATCATGTTCTTTCACCTTTAACTGATGGTAGCCCGATCGAAGATCTATCCTTGAGAACCAATTGGAACCTTGAAGATGATCAAACAAATCATCAATTCTCGGTAAGGGGTATCGGTTCTTTATCGTCAACTTATTCAGCTCACGATAGTCAATACACATCCTCATACTATCGTCTTTCTCCTTCACAAATAAGACCAGAGCACCACAAGGAGAGATATTCAGTCTAATAAACCCCTTATCAAGCAGCTTTTGCAATTACTCCATCAACTCTTTCATCTCAGTCGGAGCCAACCGATACGGTGCCTTGGCAACAGGTTGGGCACCTGGTATTAATTCAATCTGAAACTTGATCTCTCGGTCAGGTAGCACTCCTGGTAAGTCTTCGGGAAACACATCTGGAAAGTCACACACAACCGGGACATCGGATAGATGTGGTGTTGGTGTATCCATGTCTTTTACATAAGCCAAGTAGGCGCTACATCCACGCCTCATGCACTTTCCCGCCACCGCCATCGAAATCACTTTCGAAATGGTCGTGACTCGATCACCATAAACCGTCACCAAACTCCCGTCAGGCGCTGTCAAACGAATCATCTTCTTGAGACACACAATGTTCGCGTCGTAGTCCGCTAACCAATCCATCCCAAGGACTACATCAAACCCGCCTAAGGTCATCACGAATGGTCTAACAGGAAACTTGTGACCTTCTAGTTCCACATCACAACCTTCTACCATCTCAGAAATCCTGGTAGACTTACCTATGGCAGTTTGTACATCAAAGGGTGCATCCACACTCCTACTACTAATAGGCAGTTTAGCACAGAAAGCAGAAGAAATAAAACTTTTACTAGCACCAGAATCGAATAACACAGAGCCTAATGTTTGGTTTACTAGAAACGTACCTGACACACCTTCAGGGTCCATCCCAGCCTCCTCCTGCGTTATCGTAAACGCTCTGGCGCTCGCCCTTGGTCCTTCACCTCCAGTCTTCTTCACCCTAGAACCCTCAGCCCTCGTCTTCTTACATTCTCTACTCATGTGGCCCTTCGCGCCACAATTGAAACATCTCCTTGCTTTGCATTCCCTCGCCATATGACCAGGCTTCCCACACTTGAAGCACACATTCGATCCCAACCTACATTCGCCGGTGTGCTCCTTCCCACACTTGCCACACCTCTTCGACCCCGCATCGGATGTGACCACGCGTCGGTCATCCACCCGTGCACCTTTGTTACTCGTCGGGGCACCACTCCGACCAACCCTCTTCCCATTCCAATTCTGGTCACCACCACCCTTCTTGCTCACCTCAGCCACCACCACCTCTCGCTCGTCGTACAACCTACCTGCCAAGTCAAGTGCTGACCTAAATGTGCTCGGTCGGGCAGAGATCATGTGCCTATGGATATCCGCCGGCAAACCCTGAATGTACCTCTTAATATTTCGTGACAAAGGCGACACTTGGTCCGGCACCAGACGTGCCATCTCATTGAATTTAGTGGTGTATTGTTGATGTGTCATCGTTCCTGCCTCCAGCTACAGGAATTCCCTTTCCACCTTATCCATTTCCCTATGAGGACAAAACTCCTCAATCACCAACTTTTTCAACTCAGACCACCCTATTTTCCTAATTGCCCGACTACCCTGGGCTTGGACTATCTTATCCCACCAACATAGAGCCGAGTCCACAAACGAGTGGGTAGGAAATTTCACCTTCTAGTCTTTTTGGCACTCGCTGATATTCAGAACAACTTCCATTTTTCTCACCCATCGGTAAGCAGCAGCAACAGTGCTATTATCATCAAAAGTAGGGGCTTGCACCTTTGAAATACCCTGTAGTTACAGCCTCGTGCCGCCTCCGGCGCAGGCTCTACTTATTCCTCTTCTTCTTCGTCATCAGATAGAACCGTCTCACTCTCGGGTTGTCTTCTTTCGCCCGTAGGTCTACTTCTTTCCTTCCTTTCTCCTTCCCTCACAACCTTGAAAACTTTGGTCACCACAGACGGTAAGATTGTCTGCATGACCTGATGCACCTCTTCAACCACAACCTCCTTCACCGAGGCCGTTAAGTTAGCACTCTCATCACCGCCCTCCGGATTCGGGGTCTCTGGTTCTTCATGAACCACCATTTCGGCTCTAGGCCTTCCTCTCATAGCCCATGGTTCAGCACCACGACCTCCACCATGTGAAGCTTTAGATGATTTACCACCGCCCATCCTCTAACACACTGAAAGATTTAAACACCAACACGGTCATTCAAGGGAACAGCTCAGTTTATGTCAAGTATAGTAAGTCTCTAATTATAGTGGCCAGTTGTGATTAGCCACTTACTTTACTCTTCATACCCCAAGCATTACCTATCCTGACTACATCAATATCTGAATCTACAAGCAGCACATAAACCACATAACATGCACACGTAATACCGGTTATCATTAAGAAAATACCTGATGGCACATAGCTACTTGAACTGGCATCCCTTCCCTTTCTGTCCCATTTTCAGTTTAAGTTTAGGTTTATTTTGAAATTTTACCCATTTCACTTAAACTTTGGCTCTGATACCAACTTGTAAGGCCCTGTTCCCGAGACACTTACAACCGGCCAATCATTGCTCATAAGACATATAATTACATTAACTTGAAATAACGTTGTAGTGGAAACATTAAAAACAACATTTTCATTAATAATATTTTTTCAAAATAATACAACATTCGTACACAATGTCATTTGTTCGCATTACAATGCAAAAACATTAAACAAGAGAATGCCATCCAAAATAGCCAAGTAGCCGCCCCGTGCCATCCTCAGCAACTTTACCTGCCAACTGGAAAATGCATAAAAGTCAACGTTGCTGAGTGAGTTCTAGTTTTAAAATAAAACATACTTTATCTTTTGTTAAAAACCGTTCTTTACATTCTTTCAAATCAAACCAGGTTTTAGAATGTGATCACACATCGTACGTACACATAGATAATAGTTATTATCTGCATCATTGTTTGTTTCATACATTTATTATTTTTCACTTCCATCTAGGTCCTGTCATGTGCTTAACCCCCCCTCTAGAGAACCAAGCAATTCATCTAGGGTTAAGTGACAAGGACCCAATATATATGGTCAATCACAAAGATTGAACCCCTGTGTGCATCCTCATGGGGTATTTAACCCGCACACAGTCGAGCTGACAACCCCTCATTGGGTGTGAACCTCCATACATTTGCTTAATCATATGGATTAAGCCCTAGTGTGCATCCTCATGGGGTAGCTAACCCGCACACGGTTGAGCTAACACCCCTCATTGGGTGAGAACCTCCATACATTTGCTTGCAAGCTTTTCTTATGTTCATTCATTCATTAATGCATGCATTCTTTCATTTCGTTCCTCTTTTCATTATCTTTCACTATAAGTTACATAATACTTTTCATTTCATTCATTAATATTCAACGTAAAGCCATGGGAAAATAAACATACAATGTAAGGAACATCAACATGCATAGTCAACATCATCATACAGGGCATCATACATACATAACATACATCATACATACCATCATGCATGAGCATCAATCATACATCATAACATCATCGTACAATGCCTATCACATCATCTATGACCTCAAAAAGTCAGCTTACATAAACCCCCGAGAACCTCCCTAATCAAAGCCTACATTTCATTTTTTCCCCCGGGTACATCATCGTACAATGCCCATCCGCATTTCCCTTTTTTGTTCATCTGCATTTCTCTTTGTACATCCGCATTTCTTTTTGTTCATCCGCATTTCTTTTGCTCATCCGCATTTGTCAATGCTCATCCGCATTTGTTCATCCGCATTGACTTTACTCATTCGCATTTCTCAGTGCTCATCCGCATTTGTTCATCCGCATTGACTTTACTCATCCACATTTTTCAATGCTCATCCGCATTTGTTCATCCGCATTGACTTTACTCATCCGCATTTGTTCATCTGCATTAACTTTACTCATCCGCATTTCTTACTCATCCGCATTTCTTACACTTAAGCAGTTATTCTAAAACTTAGGGCACACTTAACATCATAATTCGATCCCCAAACACCATCTATCATGTTCTAAGCTTAAATCTTACATTCTAAGCCTTAGAAACACCACCATAACATCATCAAGCATGAACATTGTCCAAAATAACACCATACCCGCAACATACACACATTCACACATACGGGTATGAAACCCTAGTTTTATAAAAAGTTCATACATGCATTTCCAGACCCAAAATTAGTTAAAACGTGTAAAATAGGGGTTCTAGAACTCACCTTAGCAGCCTCCTCGGGTAAGACTTCCTTCACAGCCCGATTGCTACAAGATCTCACCTAGAATCCCACTAAAACCACACAACCGAACACACACAACATACATAAGCACACAACCGAGGATGAAACCAGTTAAGAACATCTTAAATACATGAATTATTACCTTGAATTTGACTTTTGCACTTGTTCTTCTTCAAAAATCCAAGTCGCACTTTCTCTCTCTAATTGTCCAAATATTTGGTGTTGTAAGAAGAGAGTAGGCGGCCATGCCCACTTTACACCAACTTTTTCAAACCTTTTATCATTTCTGACATTTTTACCCCTTAACTTGGGTAACATATCTTTTCTATTTTTTTCTTCACTTTATTCTTCTTTCTTTGAATCTAAAAAAAATAACCGGGTGTTACACATCATCATCATACCCATCACATCTTCTCTGACCTCAAAAGTCAACTTACATAAACCCCCGGGAACCTCCCAAGTCACGGCCTACATCTACCCATTTCTCCAAAAATCAGAAAAATAAATTGTCTTCATCCGCATTTCCTCCTGCTCATCCGCATTAGCAAATGCGGATGAGTTAGACTCGGAGGGTCATCCGAATTAGTATGTGGTTCATCCGCATTGGGTAATGCAGATGAACAAAACTGTTACTCGCATGCGGTTCATCTGCATTGGGTAATATGGATGAACAAAAAATGTTATCCGCATGCGATTCATCCGCATTGGGTAATGCGGATGAACAAAAGGTGTCTTCCGCATTTCCTTTACTCTCCCGCATTTGTCAATGCGCAAGAGCAGAACTTGTCCGCATCACTTCTGGTCCTTCGCATTTGTCAATGCGGAAGAACAATCAGCTCTCCAATCATTCTCAAACTTATTCTAAGCTTAAATCATACATTCTAAGCCTTAGAAACATAGTAATAACAACATAAAACATAATCATAGCCCAAACTCACTCCCCATCCGGATCACACACATGCATATTAACATACGGGTACAATACCCACTTTATAAAAACGTACATACATGCATTTCTAGCCCCAAAGCAGTTAAAAACATGTAAAAGAGGGGTTCTAGAACTCACCTTTGTAGCTCTTTGGGTAAGACTTCTTCAAACCCATTTGCAAATTGAGTTCAAACACCTAAAACCCACCGAACACACCTAACTGAACATACAAACACACATAAGCATATAACCGAGGTAAGGCCAGTAAAGAACATCTTAACACCATGAATTCTTACCTTGAATTTGAACTTTTCTTCTTGTTCTAGAAATCTGAATGATGTAGGTGTGTAGACAACATGGGCAGCCATGCCACCTTTTTCACTCACTTTTCAAACATTTTGTCCTTTTGACACATTTGATCCCTCTAATTGGGCTTTATTTACTTTCTTTCCTTTTCCTTCACTTTATTCTCTTTTACTAACTTTAAAAGAAATAACCGGGTGTTACATTAATGTTGCTCATCCTAAGTTAGTTGTTTCTGAGTCCATTACTTATATTGTCATGGTGATGAAGAAGGACATATTCACTTATTTGATGGGCTCTTGAGGAAATACGTGGAAGGGTGATTAGTTTGCCAAACATGGTAGGTTCACTTATGATTTCCGACTTGATGAACAGCCAGCCCATCAACAAGATACTGTAAAACCATATCATACAAACCCAACTGTTTATCTTCCTGAACTCCTAATTATGTTTCAATAAGTTCTTCTTGGTCTTGTGGTATGTCTATTGATGAGGAGATTAAGTTATGGTTTGATGAAAGTTCTAGTGACACAGATGGTGATCGTATTGGTGAAGTTCCTTATGTGCTACAAGAGAGACCCAGAGTGCAAGTTACTCCAACCAAATGCACTACTAAGGACACTAATACATATTTTATACAAGAAGATTCACCAGCCACTCATAAGAGTAAGAAGAATATAGAAAGAAAGAAAGTTGATATTGATGTTAGCATACGTAGTAGGGATAGAGGACGAGGTGTGATTAGAAGGAAATAGACCCCGATGACCACTCGATCGTGAGGCAACAATTCAATATTTAATTAATCTAGATGTGTGATTTTACATCATGATAAGTGTAGAATAAGTTCACTTTGTTTATGTTTTGATTCATAGGTGTTTGGAGCTTAATGGAGCTTAATTGGAAGCAAAAGAAGCAAAACATGAAAATTGAAGGAATTAAGATGTTAATACAAAATAAATGTAAAAAAGAGGTCAAAAAGAGACCTGACGTATGATACCCTGGGTTTAGGTGTATCATACGTCGGGCGGAGTATGAGGTGGCATATCAGTGGTCATATTTGGAAAATATAATAGAATGTTAGGCGTATGGGGCTTCGTATGAGGCGGCGTATCATATTCTGGTAGGCGTATGATACGCCGATGGCCTGCCAACATCTGTATTTTTTGGATTTTCTAGTCTTTTTAAGCCAAATCAACCCCAAGTCAATCTAGAACTTCTTGGAGATGAAAAGTAACAAACTTCAGGTGATTTTGGGTGTTCTAAGGCTCCCAAAATCATCCACAAACATTCTCCAAATCAATAATGAAGATTTAATGAAGGTGATGCGTGGATAGGCTTTTCGTAATTGCTTTCGGAAGTACAATTCTTGTCAAGTTAGATGATTAGTATGTTTGATTAGGTTTTTGTAATGAACAATGATCTATTGAATAAAAAGATATGTTTAGGTTGATTTAAATAATTTTCTTATAAATAAACATGTTTGCTTGATTATCAGTTTTCGGTTTCCTTACATCATGAGCTCATTAAGAAAAGTAGGCAACATGATATAAGTGAATTGTTAACATTGTGAATGAATAATTCTTAAAATATTGTTCCTTTGTTATCACTTGAATCAAAAGTTAAGATCTTTAATTATTGTTTCTTACAAACCCTAATTTAAAAGTACCAATTCTTGATCTTGTAGAATTGGAAATCCGAAAGCGATTGTTTCTTGATATCTATACAATATAGTTTTAAAGTTTATTGCTTTATCCAATTGTGTTCATTAATCTATTCCAAGTTTCAATTTTTAGTTATAAAGTTTGTGCCTTTAAGTTAATCGAGTCATATTCGTTAAATACTTTCCTCAAATTCCTTGTGGAGACGACCTTACTTACCCTTACACAATAAAGGTAGCTAAGACCGATATAATAACTTGTTTTTGATCGAGTCTCAACAACCAGATCACCACTGTATCACCTAGTAGAGATATGCTAGTGTCTGAGCCTCTAGTCACTATTAGTCAGGTTGTTTGTCAGGAGATTTCATATATTGTTACAGAATCTACTGTTGTAACATCATCACCTATGTCCACTACAAATGATATCTGAACTACACCTCTGAGAGTTTAAGGCGATAATAACATATTTGGTATGGAGGATTTTCTTAACACTCCTCCTAAGCAAAGGCATGCTGCTGGAACTTATTCTTGTTCACCAACACATGTTACACTTGAATAGAGAGTTCAAGCATTGGACAGGGAGATGTTAGAGAAAACCCAACAGGTAAACAATTTGCATGCTTTAAATCAAGAGAAGGATGAACGGATCAAGGGTCCTAAACTTCAAAAATAATTCATATTCAGTTATGTTCTGATTCTGGAGAACAACATTAAAGACCATACTTCTAGATTTTCATTCTTATTTGATTAGCACAAATCTACTAAAATTAGAGAGTCTAGTGGACAAAATTTTGTTGGTCCAGATCCTACTACTAATCCTATTGTTACTTCACAAGTCACAGAGAATGCTGATGTTGATTAAGAACCAACTATGTATGTGAATGAAGAGGTTATTGAGGATTAACCAGTGGTACAGAATATTAGGGAAATGATTATGGAGCCAGGACATGTTGCATAAAGTATTGAGAATAAAGATGATGTGATGGATTAGACAAAGTGCATTATGCGATTAGTGATGACGAAGACTATTTAGATGATTATGATGGGGGTGGTGCTGATAATGATAGGGATGACAAAGGGAAGAAGAAAGATGATGATGGTTAGAGAGGTGATTTGGGCTTAGCTACATGTCCTTCTTGTGCATCAGGGTCTTATAATTTCTCTGGACCAAGTCCTAGTAATCTAGAGGATTATGTACCATTAGATCGGACCACTGAGGAGATGTACAAGAAAGAGTTTTACATTTTTCAACAACAAATATTAATGCGGAATATGATGAGGCGAAAAGAAATTTTGATGATCTTGAGGAGTCTATTGACTATACAGATGTTTTTGTAAATTATGACATCCGGTAATTTTCCGTTACCAAACTTCATTAGTTCCGTTAGGCCTTGCATACACGTGTTATGAGTAAAGACTAGTTGTCGATTGAACTTTGGTGATTTAATAATTATAATCTGTGATAAATAATAATAACCTAATTAATAATGTTGATTGTAGTTGTGATTATGTGACTCATGAATTTATAGAATTTTAAATATGTGATTTTACGCAATAATGTGACAACCTGTTAGATATATTTCATGTGTCGTGTGACTTATTGTAAATGGTTATGATTATTATTATTGACTAATAATACTTATAATTTGTAGTTAAAATTATTTAAAAAATGTTAAAAAGATAAATTTTAAAAAATAAAATAAAGGGGTTATTTTGTAATTACCTTTTATCCAAATATTAACAAAATTAGAACCCTAATCCCCCCCAAACCCCAACTTTCGGCCACAACCATCGCCCAAACCCCCACCCTTGCGAATTTAATCAAGAACACACACATACATTTGATTTTGGTTGGTTCCAAGAGATTACAAGGTGATAGCAAGTCCAATTGTTGATTTCTACACATCAAAAGGTTAGTTTTGATTAGTTTTTCATGGTTTTTGTTATTGATGGACCCTAATTCGAAATTGATGATGAAAACATAAAATTGGTGATTGTTAGATGTTAATATGATGTTAGTTAGATTGTCTGAATGTTAGATTAAGTTGATTTTGCAAGAAATCCATGGATTGATCATCTAGTTCATACATTACCTTAAGAGGAAACTTTTTATTCTTGTGATTCATGATTTGATGATGGTATGATGTTAAATGTAATGCTTGCATGTTAGTTTAATTGAACTGTGCAAGAAAGTTCATGAAATTGGTGTGTTGATCATAACTTACTAAAAGTAGAAACTTTTATGTATGTTGATTGGGAATTTTGAAGATTTAATGATAATTATCATGTTGGAATGGATACTATGAACTTGATTAGGTATAAACTTGATGAAATCATGGTTGAATTGGATGCTAGATTACTTTTGGGTGTTACTTTCCCAAAAAGGAATCTTTATTTTTGTAGAACATTAGATATGATGATTTGGGCATGTTTATAATGTTAGGATCATGTTAGAATGATTATTGATGATTTTTAATGTGATTAAATGTGTTGATTGAGTTGTATGGATGCTTGGTTGATCATGTAAACAATGTAGGTATTGGTGATCATACATGATGTTGAATTGTGAATAATGTTTTAGGAAATTATGTTTGGGATTAGAATTAATCAATATTGTGTAAGTTGGTTGGAATGAACCTTGTTGATGAATGTTATTATGATTGTCATACACACGTGCAAATCTAAGGCCCTTACTTAGTAGGATTGGTAGGGTTTAGGATATGAAGTCGTGAGTGGCTTCACATGGCATGTAGTGCATGATTAGACATTGGTTATGATGTATTAACATTTGTGTTGAACATGTTAGTTGTTGAGATTTTCATGAGTTGTATGATGATCTAATATTGTGTGATGATCTGGGTAGAATTTGGGTTGATGATATAATACACATGCATAACTTATACGCTAGATTAAACGATATTTCAACAAATATATCACCAACAAGTCAACTAGGTTAACTTAGAATTTTTAAGCTTTCTGTGTACACGTACTCATGTACTTGGGTTGATGATATGATCATGATTTGTTCACACGCCTAGCAGTAAATCTCCACACGTGGAGTTTGAGGGTGTGACATAAACAGTTTAAGAGCTTATTTTCTTACATAATTCTTAAAGAGGGGGAGACTACTACTTATTCAAGTGTTGAGAAAAAGACGTCTAATACTAATGATATTACATGAAAGATTGCATTACGTCAGGTCAGAAATCTATCTGTTGTTGCTCCTCCACGCCAGATTATATGCATACACTTAAACATTCCAAACCATTAACTCGGTATGGAAATTCAGGGCATGTTATAAGTTGGGCGTATGTTGGTGAAAAGAGGATGTATGTTGTGAAAAGACGCACTCGTTCTATAAAGTGTTACCAAGACAAGCATGACTTTCATACTTTATCGGCGTCTGATCACTATGCGATGGTTCGTGTTCCATTTATTAACATGATTAGTTATGGTAAGGCTAATTGGATTTAGAACATGATCTGGCGTCAAAGCAAATCAAAATTCAAAGACTTCAAGATAGCCAAATCAATATTTATAGAAAATGAGACATGCATAGATCCAAACACTAACAAGCCGATAAAGATAAGAGTGTATAAACAATCAAGATTTGCTCAAAAGATTGTAATACATGCCCCCATACCAGTCCAACAAAACTAATGTGATAGAAATGTGAAAAGAACAATGAGCATGCTTTTATTCATTTTGTTGACAAAGAATACCATATCATTGAACTTGTTGACTTGTTCAAGTTTGGAAGAAAAGATTTGATGAGTCTTCACAGTTGTCCAGTTGAAGCTGTGAAATCTGTATATGTCATAATAGCTCAATTTTTTAACAGAATAACTGCTATCGTTATGTCAGTTATATTGTTTTGAACAGCGAACGAATGTCTTTTAAGCCAGGTCACCCAAGTAAAACCTATTGGTGAAAAACCACCTACGCCCGCGAACACACACAACACTAGTGACCCGGCTCACCCATCATTTCAAGGAAAACCCACCACCCAAAGGCCCATTTTGGTAAAACCATTGGCCCACTTAAAGCAAATTGCACCTAGTAAGATTTCAATCCATAACCTTTTTTTTGAAAAATCATAAGATGCCTTCTTTTAAACGAGTTGATATAAAACTTATTGGCCACTAAAGTTATATCAGATGGATAATGCTTCATCGTGATTCATGATAATACTTGTTCCACTAGAGATATAAGATAGGTAATATCTTTATCATTATAATACGTTGGTCCACTAAATTAGTTCTATCAGATGGATAATATCTTCATCGACATTATTACATGTAACAGAACCTCATAAATACAGGGGTGTTTGAATGTTTTTTTCCACACGTTTCTCTAATATGTGTATGAAATTTAATATCAACAAGACATACTTGTTTTTTTTACAACGACGATTGTAACTAGGGCCCAGTGGCATATGGGCGGATCAATATGGAGACGAAGGGTAGCCTTCGCTACCCTTCAACTTTTGCAAGTAATGTATTTACGGTTTTGCATGACAAAAAATAAAAAAATTAAGGTTTTATGTTACCCCTAAGAAAATATTACGTTACCCCTAACTTTTTTTAAACTCAACACTTTATTGAAAGTTTTAAATATTATAAAAGTAATCTTATATTTTATAAAAATCATTATATTTCATAAAAACATAAA
>BJCM01070988.1:0-14713 GCA_018326385.1 Flaveria bidentis | reverse complement strand
AGTTGCACGACTGGTCCATTAGCATGGCTCAGTCGTACGACTGAGTCTCATTCACATATGCTCCTGCGAATGACTCAGTTTCATGTGTTTACAACATATCAAGTGTATTACATTAAGCCTAGACTATTCGTCAAGCGACGGACACGCTATGTATGACAATATATGCTCCAACAAAAGTATGGTTAACTACATGGGCGAGGGAAAGCACCATGTAGTATCTTAGAAGTTGTAGTGGATCTATCGGAAGGACCATACTTAGGTCCACTAGTTCATAGTAGGTTCTTTCGAAGGTTAACTGCCTTTGGAAGAACAAGTTCTTCCAAAGCCGCTTATACTTCAGAAGAGTCTACTTCTTTTGAGGCTTGAT
This sequence comes from Flaveria bidentis, assembly GCA_018326385.1. NCBI lineage: Eukaryota > Viridiplantae > Streptophyta > Magnoliopsida > Asterales > Asteraceae > Flaveria > Flaveria bidentis. The sequence continues at coordinate 14,346 of BJCM01070988.1, read as the reverse complement.
GATCTTCAGGACTTTATACTTCATAAGTCATTGTATTGAAATCTTCTAAGTGTTAAACTTTGGAAGAAGGAATACTTTGTCTTCAAAAGTTAGAGTTCCTCTTCGGAAGCTTTTTCAACCTTGACCTTTAGAAGTTTAGCTTTTTCCTTCAGAAGTTCTTCATTAGTTGCACCAAAAAAATATCCTAAGTGTTTGTTTTGTTGCAGCAGCCTTACTTGATCCAACAAGAAGGTTAGTTACATTTGGAAACCCATGCCTCGTTGGTCTTGGGCTTGTTAAAATGGATTGAAGACAATGCAATAGTAATAGATCTGATGTTAAGACTTTGAAGATCATTTGTTGTTGTTGATGAAGAACTTCTAGTCATTTAGTCTTCCTTTATCTTCCACACCATCTTTGGAAAATTAGACTTGACCTTCAATACTTCAGAAGTTTTGGAGACTAACCCTTCGAAAGATCTTACTTCCACTACCACAAGCTTTAGTGCTTTGAAAGCATTCCTTTTTTTCCAGACCAATTTTCTTCTGAAGGCAAGTTTTCACTTGTTTTCATTTCCATTTTGGAGCTTCTGAAAGGAAGAGATTTTCCTTCTGAAGCTTTCTTGTTCTTCTTATTCATAGAAGTCTTCTTCCTGGCCATGTGGACAATACTTTTAGGATTGTAGATACAGTCTTTAGCAAGATGAGAAGTACTATCACACATGATGCAATCAATTAGCTTCCTTTGGAGAGACTTCTTGTAAATAGAAAGTTGAGCCTGGCCACTTTCCATCTCCATCTTCATCTTCTCAGTTATTGCAGCAAGCTTCATATGGTGAGGCTTCCTCTTCTTTAATGGGGTCTATGAGGGGAGTGCATCTTGATAAGTTCCACACCTAGGAGATCTTACAGATAGTAGAGTGTGTGGAGAAGCTATCTCAGTAGATCTTAGTCCTTACTTGTTCTGATAACACACTTTTGCATGCAACGATAGGGATATCATGTTCTTGAAGGTCTATTCTACAAGAACATATTTCCCTACCATGGTTTTGCTTATCACAAGCTCAGCCTAGCATTCAGCTAACTTAGTGATGAGGTCTTTGATCTAAGTCTTGTAGTTTGTATGTTCATGCTTAAGAGTGGAATTATTTTTCTCTAAGTTTTCTATTTTAAGTTTGTAATCATTTTCAGCTCTTTTCAAATCAGATTTTAAGATGTTTAAGGACTCTAGATTAGATCGCATATCTAAGTTATAAGACCTATATCTTATTAACTTCAGAAATGAATTCTAGGGTACAAACATGTTCCAATACCTTGGTTTCTTCATGATCAGTCATCAGTGCTTGGTTTGGTGATACATTTTCAACCAGGAAACTCTAATCAAAGCCTCATTCTTCAACAGCAACTGCAGCTTGCTGCTTGGGCTTCTTAGTGTGTGGAAATCCCTTAGTGTAGTTTGGCCTTGGTTGTGCTTGGAAACCTTTTGTCCATGTTGCCTTGCACTCCCTAGCAAAGTGTCCCATCTGGTTACAGTTGTAACACTTCAATTTGCTTTTATCCAACCCAAACTTGTCAATGGATACATTGCTAGGAAACTTCCTCCTTCTCCTCTTGTAGAATCTTTTGGCTCTATGAACGAGAAGAGCCAACTGTTGGACTATTTCCATGCACTCCAGATTATTTGGATGGATACATTCTAGGTCTTCAAGGATTAAGAGGAAATTGTCTATGCTTTCATCAGTAGACATAAAGGCTTGTAATGAGCTTGTCTTTTGGAATGGGCATCCATGCATGTAGCTCTCCCTTGGTGTCTCAGGGAAGGTGATAAAAGGACCTATTTATGAGTTTTCAGGGTAGCAGATGAGATAATGTTGTGGTTCTCTGCAATCCCTTTTAATCATATGAAGGGCTGAACTCTGCTGATTGGTGGAGTTATCATATGGAGTTTGCATGTTCATTTTCATCTGGTAGTCACTGAGAATACCATACAACTCAGTGAGACTGAGGGTCTTAAGGTTCTCACTCCTCTTGATGACCATTCAATAGTATGTTCATTATCTGGGAAGAGAGGACATGAACTTCCTCATAGTGTCCCTGTTCTCAATAGTTACTCCAACATCCATTAGGATATCCACAATCTCAATTTACCTGGAGTATTAATGAGTCTTGGTTTAACCTATCTTGAAAGTGAAATTCTCAAACTGCTGCTTCAAGAGGTCCTTCTTATTCTCTTTCGCTTCAGTGGACCCCTCATACATGAGCTTTAATGCATCCTATAGCTGCTTAGCAGTCTTGCACTTCTTGAAGCCTCTGTATATGGAGTTGGGAAGAGCAGTTTGGAGGGTGGTCATGACTTTCTGATCTACATCTATCTTCTTTAGTCTTCTTTAGAGTAATGAGCCACTTCCTTTGGTATCATGCCACCTCCAGCAGCAGCTAAAGAGGTATATGGTAAATGAGGTCCACAGACAACAGTTCCCCATATCATGGAGTCTTGAAACTTGATGAAGCCCTCCATTCTTTGGTGCAAAGTATCAAAATCATTAGGAGTGATCAATAGAGACTTTGTCATGGTACCGGTTTCCACATAAGCATTTGAAATAACAATCATTTGAGATGTTAAGTGGTTTGTGAAATTCAAAGGATTTAAGATGGTGAGATTTTATAATCAAGAGCCTGAAATGCTTTGATATCAATTGCAAAACCGGTTAAGGGATGGTCAATACAATCATCCTTATAATGAGGAGAGTGTCAGAACACTTAACAAATCAAATAGGGAACCGGGTTTATGTGAGAGATTAGAAATACAAGTAAATAATAAGACAGAACAAAAGAACAAGAACAAGATAAGTATGGTTTTCAAAATGATGTATATTGCTCTCAAGTTCTATTACAAGTGTTACAAAGCAAAAGATAAAATACAAAAACCTAATATACTATATACTACATCCTATAGCCTACTATATTTTGAAAGCCAGCTTGAAACACTAATCTAGATAACAAGATCAATGTAAAGTCAAAAGGTAGAATGCCTTCTGACTAGTGACTATGACATGCCATAGCTCGCATCCTAATATATTACAAAAAGTAAAAGGTACAAAGTAGAAAGTTATAGACTCTAATACATAATCTACAGTTGCAAAAGCATGGACCTTTTCATCAACTAATACAAGTTGGTGAGCCTTCAGAGTTGCAATGAAAAGTTGGTCTGCAGTATGCAAAATTGGATCATAGAAAGTATGTCTTCTTTGTATTTGAAAAATCAGAATTCACTTCATTAGCTTCGTAAGACTTCATCTTTGGCTTCGAAAGATTTGGTCTTTGGTTTCGAAAGATTATACACTTAGAATATTTGCTATAAGGAGTGTAAAACTTCTGAGGTAACTTCTACTATGTACATGATGCATGCAAGCTGGAAGCTATTTGGTTGCTTTGGTTGCAGTAGCCTTTCAAGTATAACCTGACATTGTCTTTTCTCTCACCTCCACTTATAACCATTTTTAAAACTATTAAAAAAATTGTGGGGTTTGTACTGTTCTTACCCACAGTACAACCACCATAAATTTTATCTCTCATTTACTTATAACCACTTACAATCATCCCTCATAATATAAAGCACGCACTCATATTAAAATGGGGCACTCCTATGAATGGTCGTATAAAAGAAATTCAACATGAATAGTGAATGTTTCACTATTTCCCACTTGCTCCTTTTGGTTCCCTCTTTACTTCTTGAGTATTGTTTATGGTAACTGACTATATGGTATAGTCATTCATTTCAACCTCTCCTATGACTCCTAAGTGTTGTACATGATCAAGTGACTTATAGACAACACTAGCGATCATGTTTTCAAATCATGTAACACTATTACATTAAAGAAGCACACCTTGTTCTTGTGACTAGTATGTGGCATTATATTGTAATATAGATATCCCAATAACAACTTTGCTAGTGGATTTAATTTCCCCTTATTTAATCCCTATTATGAATCTTCATGCCTAGAGATACCTCATATAAGTTTCTAATCATCACCTCTATCGTTCCTCATTCACCTTTTCAGTTAATAGTATTGCATTAGGTGGATACTCATATGCTTCCCTAATTTGTCCCTAGTTTCAATTTTGGCCAATTGCTTCAATGTAGAAAAAGACAAAATAATCTCTTTCCCATTAGAAATCCTAATCAATTTAATGGTTATGGGAGGACTTAAACAAGGAACCATCTTAAGTGTAGACATCCAAGCTTCAATTATTCCACTAAGATAAATTCATTCCCATTGTTGTTTAATTCTAATCTTCTTAGCACAAGGGTAATCTATCAACATCATATTTAGTTTCACACTTACTTTCCTCTTCTTGTTGTAAGGACGTGTGGGTTATCTTCTTCATTGATTCATGAACTTCATCGGAGTCATTGCGATCAATCACGAGAGCTCTCCGTTGCCTTTTTGGTCTAGAGGAGGATGTCCCCACCTTTTAGTTTCTTTCCATTCTACCATCTTACATACACAAGATTAAAATATAGTTTAGCAACACGAAGTTTTTTGCCAATTATTAAAGATAATAAACTTACTTGCATCTATTCACCTTAGATTTTGTCATTTGAAACATATTCTTACCATTAAAACCAAGATACAAATAAATATGACATGAAAAAAATAATGGCTTTAGTAACATTCTACCTTCATACTTAAATACCTTTAAAAAGTCAACTTTAAGATGCAATAAGTCAACTTTTTAATTCAACACCCCTTGTTTTTCATAACCCTATTGGTAGATGAAAACTTTCCCAAAAAATTATAACAACCATCCATAACTTCTCAAACCTTCCATCCTATGTTAACATCATGCTTCAATACATAACTTTCTAATACAATTAAATAAAAATTCTACTTTTACCTTCACTCAAGCATAGAAAAATGGATGTAACATTACCATAAGTGTGTAAATGTAAGACTATGCTAGATGTTTGACTTTTAAAAGTCAAAATTGAAAATTAAAATCCAAAAAAATTATAATTTAAAGTGACCTGAATCTTCAAAATGTGTGACTTTTGATGAAATCTAAAGTTTGGGTTTTGTTCCTTGTTCAATTTCACTCAAGATTAATACTTAATTGTTAGATTTGGTTGAGAATTGAGTGACATGGGTATGCAGGGTTTGTAAGGTTCATTAGATGAAGTTGAAAAATATGAGAGGTGAGAATGTGTGTGAGAGAGAGAGAGAGATGACTTTTTAGTGAAAAATGAAAAATACGGGTATGTGGAAAAGAAAATTTCCTGATTATTATGGCTTCGGGTATGCATGATGTATTGGGTATGATGTTTGTGGGTACGCATGGTCTAACAAGCATGTCTAACACATACCAATCAATTCATGTGGCTTCCTAACACTTATGTGGTTGAACCAGTGGTAACCTAATTACACAAACAAATCAAGAATGAAAATAAAAAACATAAACAAATTAGATGTTGGGTTGCCTCCTAGACAGCTTTAAGTTTAATGTCCACAGCCCGACATGGTAACTCTTTCTGGTTAATAAAATTCTTAAATAGGATTGCTTAAAAGAATATCATTAATTATTTGTTGCCCATTTATGTCATTTTCTTCCAAATACGGTTTGAGACAATGTTCATTTACTAGATGTCACACATGAACATCAAAGTCTTCAATCTCCAAATTATTCGACACATGTAATGAGGAATGGACCTATCCATGTGATTTTCAATTTTCCCGGAAATAGCTTAAGCCTTGAGTTATACAACCAAAAGTTTTGACCAATTTCAAAATTTTCCCTTCGTAGTTTGGTATCATGCACCTTTTTCATATTTTCCTTGTAGGCAGAAGCACACTCGTATGATTCATCTTCGAACTCTTCCAGTTTGCATAACTTTAGTTTTCGTTCCTTACCTACAAGATCAAAATTTATGTTAACATATTTAATAGCATAAAACGAATGATGAACAAATAATACCAGCAAATGATATCTTTTTCCATTGTCCAACCGGCATAGCGTGGTACCAATAGGTGCTTTGTAGGTCATCGAATATGCCCACAAAGAATCATCCAATTTGGTGGACCAATCCTTATAGTCAGCTTGTATGAATGCTGATAAGATTTCATTGTGTATTAGATAGCTCATGTTGACCATTTGTTTTCAGGTGGTAAGGTGTTACATTGTCGTGATCTACACCATAACAATTAATTAATTTGTCAAACCTGAAAGTTTTTTAAATGTGTTCCCCCATCATTGATGCTCACACAAGGGTGTCCAAATCATGAAAAGATGTTTTGAACAAGCTTTTCTATAGTCCTGAAAGTTTTTTGAATGTGTTCCCCCATTACTGATGATCACACGAGGGTGTCCAAATCATGAAAAGATGTTTTGAACAAACTACATACAATGCTATAGTCATTTGTTCTGGTAGTGTTTGCTTCGAACCATTTAGACATATAATCTACCATTACCAAAATATATAAATTGCCAAAATAATTAGAAAATGGGCCCATAAATTCAATACCCGCCAAATGAAAAAAAATTATGCCCTATCTTTGGGCCATTAAAGTGTCCTCGGCAAGTGAATGCATGAAGTATTCCTAAATCACTTGGAATTTCAATTATCAGAATCCATCATCAGATGATCTGATCGGCTCCAAATTTGAACAAATCAATATCGTCCAAAATATAATGGTTTGCTTGAGCCATGAATTGTTGCTACATCTTTCTTGTCCAATGTGCCAATAAGCATAACTACAGCCACATAATTTACAAAGTTAGCATACCACGGTTTGGTGGAAATAGTTAAAAGTTGTTCATCTAGAACAGTCTCATTGATCTCTCCAAATTAATCTTCTTCTAAGGACACAATTCATGATACATGATCTGCTGCCATGTTCTTACTTCATTTCTTATACTTTATATCTAAACTAAACTCTCATAATAGGATATTCCATCTTAGTAACATAGGTTTAGCATCCTTTTGGTCCACTAGATAATAAAAGGCATTATGATCTAAATACATGATCACTTTGCTCCCCCAAATATATGACCTGAATATATTGAAAGCATATGCAATTGCAAGGAATTCCTTTTTAGTAGTAGTATAATTCAATTAAGCATCATCTATGGTTTTACTAGCATTATATATGAATACTAGTTTTTATCCACTCGTTGGCCAAAACATCTCCAATTGCAATGTCATTTGCATCACACATAATTACAAATAAGAGTGACGAGTGCTTGCAGGTCGGCCACACACTATTTCTAGCTCATTGCACTAATAGTGTATACTTGATAGTTGTGGGACTTGGTGGTCAATTACTCGAGTTTGTCTATATTAGTACTTCTTCACTTGTCTTACTGTTTGGTTTGGTTTATCTTCCAGGATATTATTGGGTTGAACAAGGTCTTCATTTAGTACCGGTGTCAGGATTTTATTCATGTGTCTAGGGAGTCTCGCCTAAGTAACCTACTTTCATCCATACTTCACTTCTAGGCCATTCTTCAGTTTTCTGAGCTTGCAATTCAACCTGACAGTATGCAATATGACTTAATTTGATTGGTTTTAATTATAAAATCCATATATACACACATATATGTATATATGTATATATACATATGTATATATATATACATATGTGTGTGTATATATATATATATATTAATATGAATTAATATTTATATATATACATATATGAATATATATATATATACACATATGTAATGTATAGTTTACCTAAAGCATGGACCTTTCACTAACTTGTGAAAGTTGGTGAGTCAAATAGAGTTGCAGCAGAAAGGTGGTTCAGCTTTATGGTAAAAGGTACATCAGATAAAGCGTGTACTCAAAAGTCTTCAGAAGAAATCTTTCTTCATGTGTTGGCTTCGGATGACTTTGTCTTTGAAGATTTGGAAGACTTCATATTTGACTACGAAAGATTTCACACTTAGAATATTTTTCTAAGGCATAGTGTGAAACTTCTGAAGCATTCTACTTGGCACTTTTGTGCATGCATGCAGGATAGACTTTGGATGTTTTGGATTGCATCAGCCTTAGACTTCAGATATTGACACTCCTCATTATGATGATGACCATGCCTTTTTTCATAAGATGGTCAGGATCATTCAGACTCTCATAGTGTCTTCTCATCTCAAAGATCATGCAGAGGTAGACTGAACATGTCTTGCTATGTGTAAACATCTTCAATACCTTGTTCTCTGATCATGTACCATCTCTCTGGATTAGTATTGTAAGTCTAGGATAAGATGGGTCTTCTTGATGCTAGAGGAGCTACTTGAATTGGAGTTGGTGGAGCTTCCTTTTCTTGCACATCCTTAGGATGTTCTGACTCATCTTGAAGTTTGGAGATGGATGACTCTTTCTTTTTCTTCTTCTTCTTCGACTTTGGTTTAGAAGCCATCCTCTTTCTCCTCTTTACACCATTTAACTGAGAAGACTGGCCTGTCGCACCTTGTTGATCATTCTTGTCTTTCTCAGTTGGGTTTTCCTCTCTCGCAGGATTAGATTGAGAGGGAACAGAACCTTACAATGGATCAGAAGATGAAGCTTGTTGAGATTCAGCAGGAGGTCCAGATTGGGTTGTCTTAAAAGGTTCAACCTTTACCACCATTTCTTGAGGGACCTGACTTGGTAGGGAGTGTAAGTCAACAAGGTCTCATATTTTAATATTCTGCTTGATCACCCTAATATGCTCACCCATAGTGGATAGAGACATAGGGTCAAGTCTCCTTCCAGAGAATCCATATAGCTTCGAAAAGCTCATAATCCTCTGCCTATCAATAGACTTCTTTAGAGTCTTCTGGATGATGGCTCCTTCCTTGGTAGCTTCTTCCCTCATCTTCCTCTTTGTTTCCTTTCATTCTTTGAGCACTTGAAGTTCAAGTTTCTTGAGATACTCAAACTCAATGTACTCATAGGACAAGGGAAGAAGTGCATTTTCCTGATAGAGACCCGTGGCACTCAAGTAGTTTATCATGTTGATCCTATCAGTTTTTTTGTCTACCTGAGGTTCTTATGGAGCCATAGTCTCTGGCACAGGACTTTCTTGAACTGGTGAGAGAGTAGGAACATGTTTGTAGAGCCTTTTCAGACTCTTTTCTTCCTTGATCTAAAGAAGCAATCTTGCATCCTCTTCCTCATTCTTCTCTCTTGACAATTCCACGTCAGCAAGTTCATTCAGTTCTTCTAAGGGGAGGGAGATGATATTATAAATATTATAGTTCCTAGTCTATAAGTAAGCAATCTTGACTGCCCTTAACTCATCATTTTGAGTGCTTGGTCTAGGAGCAAACCTGATTACAGCTTCCATGAAGCCAGCAGACCCTGCAGAGGAACTTTCTCCCCTTAGCTTCTTTTCCCCCCCTCTCTCTCTCTCTTTGTTGGACCCTGAAAGGATCATACATTCGAATTCAATTAGTGGGTTGATGTTTGTTCTACTGGTAATCCCACAAGTCCAAGTATTAATGCGGATGAAGAATCTACAAAGAAGACAAGTATCGGCTAACCGCATTTGTATATGCGGAAGACATAGAACAAATGCTAACAAGTGTTTGTTCTTCTGCATTAACAAATGTGGATAGCCTAAAAGAAATGTTGACAAGTTTTGTACATCCGCATTAACTAATGCGGATGCCCGACAACAAATGTGCATAAGTGTTTGTTCATCCACATTTGTCAATGCTGATGACCAAACACTAATGTTGAAGACAAAAGAAGAAATGTTGATCAAGATCAACACATTCGCATTAGTCAATGCAGATGAACAAAGAAATGATGATGAAGACTTAGACTAGTTCTCTGATGTATAGGTCAGGGTTAGTTTAGTCATTTTGTAAAAGGCATCTTGTCAGCATATAAATAGAATAGAAAACCTCGTATGTGAGGTGACTGTTGATAGACAATCTGAATATTTTGATTAGTCTTATGTTCTCAAGGTGTATTGTTACCGTTTAATGCTTAAACACTAGCATGCATTGTAATCATTCACCTTCATTAATACAAAGTGCTTTTATGATTATTTCTTGCATTCAATGTTTCTTGATTGTTTGATTCCGCCATACAATCATTAACTCAATCATCATATTCGATCCTTGTGAGAATATCAATCTCACACCCAGTCAATTGGTATCAGAGCTTTGGCTCTCGGTTCTTTTTCAGATCTGCCTAGATCTGAACAGAATTCGATTGATCTGGTGATTTAGTTGCTAATAGAGTGTTCTACTACCTCTACTTAGTAAACTGCAAAAATCTCTTCAACGGTCATTGTTCATTTGTACTCATGTTCAAGAAGAAACCCGTGAACAGTCATTACAACAGAAACATATATACATCTTTAGATCTGGTTACACATAAAAATTTTTGGACTATTTGGACTAAGTTAAACTTAACAATCAAACTAAGCATTATTTAACAAGGTTAAGAAACAACTAGTTAAAATGGATTCACATAGTTTCTCTGAACTTGGTCACACCCTGAAACCACCCATGCTTAAACACAAATCTAAGTTTAAGCAATGAAAAATCAGATTCATGAACTATATTACAGGTGTAGATCCGGACTACTGGATTTCAATATGCAAAGGCCCTCACATTCCGGTTACTCTTTCTGCTTATCAAGCTGCAATGTACAAAACCACAAGAATTCCTATTAGGATCTCACACTTGATGATGATGACTACAAAAAAATAAAAGTTGATCTCAAAGATTATTCTATACTCACTCAAGCATTGAAAATGGATGTGCTAAAAAGATTAGAAAAGTATGGAACTGCTAAAGTTGTTTGGGATGCACTGCTGATAATGTGTGAAGGCAATAGTGAAGTTGTTGAAATTAACAAGGATAAGATTTTTAATCAATATGAAACCTTTCATCACTCCAAGGGGAAGTCAATATCTAAACAGCCGCATAGATTTGTACAACTGGTAAATAATTTAGAGATCATGGAGGTAACTTATAAAGTCAGAGAACTAAACAAGAAGTTGTTTCACACTCTTCTAGAAAGTTGGAAACAAAATGTGACAATGTTGAAAACACTCTTGATCTAGAGAGTACCACCTTGGATATCATGAATGCTAAGATAGAAGCTCTTGAACTTGATGAGAGAAGCATAAATCTTGGTGGACCCAGAATTTTGAAGCTTACAAATTTCCTATGGACACCCACTCTGTAGAAAATGCTTTCATCACTGAGGATGATGATTTTCTTTCCTCAAGAGATCAAGTGAAGACAATTGGTTTCATTGTAGCTCCTCTAACTAATAAGCCATCAACATCATCACTACCAACAGTGTTCTCCGCAACTCCCTCAACCACTCCTAAAGATCCAATATCTGAAGAGCAAAAGGCAACTTACAATGCCTTTGTTTCTAGCTTTGAAGCTTATCTGGGAGGCAGACTCACTTCTGCTCATCTGATCCAGGAAGACTTTGAAGAAATGGATCCAGATCATATGGAAGAAATGGATTTGTAGTGGCAAATGGCTATGATTGCAATGGGATCCAAGAGGTTTTCAGAAAAGGAAGAAAGCTTAGCCTTAATGAAAACATCAAACTTGGATATGACAAATCCAAGGTGAAGTGCTTCAAATGGGGCATGACCGGCCACTTCTCTAGAGAATGTAATGCTCCCAGAAGAAACAACAATTTCCAAAGGAATTCTCAGGGTCAGTCATCTCCACAACCAAGCACAAGCTTTCACTCCAACAACCACCAACAACAGTATCATCATCAACAAGACCAACAAGCTTATCAGAATCAGCCACAACTGACTAATCAAGCTCATGGAAGCAGTCAGTCATCTTCAAATGCGCTTGTTATCAAGCAAGATGGAGTATGTGATTGGAGTATGTATGCATAGGAAGTGAAGCCTCAATTTCAGAATCATGCACTCATGGCTCACATCAATGATGGTCCATCTCCCATGCCATCTGAGGTAAAATCTAACCTTTGTAGTGATAAATGCATTACTGAACTGCAAGGTTATCGAGAGCACAAACATAAACTGGCTGACAAAATAAAAGAAGAAAGGGTCAGGTCAGAGATGCTTAAGAGAGAAATAAAAGGCTTTGAAATCAAAATTAAATCTCTCATCAGTGATATTGAAAAATTGCATGGTGAGAAGTACACTCTTGCAGTTGAGAATAAGCAACTAACTGAAAAGTTAGATCAATCAAAAGCTGAACAAAAACTTACTAAAATAAAACTTGAAAAGTTTCAATTGTCTTCAGTCAAGCTGCAAAAGATGATTGACTCACAAAAAGATCCCAAGGATATGTCTAGGATTGGGTATAACTCTTTTCCTCCACCCTATGATGACAACTACATTGTCATGCCTGAATCTGTTACACTCAAATAGCAAATTGAACCTAATACTACTGAACCAAAAACAATAGTAAAACAAGTCACAAATCCTCAAAACAAACCAAATGTTTACATTGGAACAAATGAGGAGAAAATCAAATTAGGTCACCCAATTAAAATCAAGGAGTGTTCAGACAAGACAGTGAATGTCATTAAATTATCAAGCCCAATCAAGGCCATTGTCCCCTTTTTGAAATTTATACCTGCTATTTCGAAAGGAAAGAAGAAAGTTGTGAAGTTAGTGAAACCTTCTACTGAAAGCAGTTCTGATAATGAGATTAAATCTCCAAACAATTCAAGCAAATCAGACAAGATTTCACTACCAAAGAAACACAAGAGCTCACTACTTTCAAAAACTAAAATTCAGTCAGACCCCTAATCTTCAAAATCAAAACAAGGAGTAGGTTTTGACATATGCAATAAGGAGCATGTTAATCAGTTTGAGCAAGAAGTCAAGAATGGATTGAGGAAACAAAAACAACCTAAAAGAGTCAACAAAAATAGTGTTGTGAAGCAAACTACTAAAAAGGTTGATTTTGATTCCTCCCCTAAACCAAAGATTGTGACTCAGTTAAGAACGTGTAAATCAACTAAGTATGCTAAAGCAAAATCAGATTCAAGAAACAAACATATGTATTGTGAAATATGTGAAATCTTTAATCACAAAAATAGAAGTGCTTTTTCAATCAATACTGCTCTATCTGCGACATGAACAATCATTCCACTAAAATTGTTGTCAATAAATATTGTTTAGTCTGTGATATGAACAATCACAAAACATATGAGTGTTTCTTCAAGCAAAAGGGATTGAGAATTCCCTAAAACAAACCTATCTCAACAACATCATCTATGAAACCCACAATCAGAAGTTAATTTCATAATAAGCAATCTAGGATGTCTGGATCAGATAATGACATGAGTAACATGAAAGAATTATGGAAGAGTCAAAGAAACAAGCATCATAACATCAAGCAAATGTATGATTTTCCCAAACCAAAAATAATGTTTGGTAATCAAAAACGACTCAGATTTCTTCAAAGAAATAGGGACCAAAGGTTTCATTATTCCTCTGACTCTTTAGTTGATGTTGATGAGATCACATAATCAAAATATCATCAGAAATCTCCCAGAACACCTCTTTCTAAATCACAGTTTAGAGAAAAGTATCAAGAGGTCACCATCATGGATAGGAACGGGAAACCCAAGACCATTATGGCTTGGGTTCCATATTCTAATTAGTTCTTTTATGCTTGCAGGGTCATCCATATAGGTCTAATAGCTTATGGTACGTGGACAGTGGATGCTCCCGACACATGACTGAAGATCGTTCCCTCCTTCATGACTTCAAGTATATACAAGAAACTACTATGGCATTCGGAGGAGATTCACAAGGTGGAAGAATTACTAGTGAAGGATTTGTGACAAATAGGATGTTGAGCTTTGATAGAGTGAACTACTGTGAACAACTAAACTTCAATCTTCTAAGCGTGTCTCAGATCTATGACAAGAAATATTCAACACACTTTACCGACACACTTTGCTACATTCTGAAACCAGGGTTTCAGATTTTTGGAAAATGGGTTGTCCTAAAGACTCCGAGGAAGAATAACACCCCGACATCTACTATATTCCGCCTAAACAACTACCTTGCTTGGTGGTTCAAAATGTCTTCTGTCTAAAGTATCATCTGATGAGTCTCAGCTTTGGCATTGACGCTTGAGGAACACAAACTTTAAAAACATGAACATATTGGTCAAAAGAAACCATGTCATTGGTCTTCCCAAAAAAGAATTTCATTTTGTTGATCACTGTTAAGCATGCCTCAAAGGAAAAAAACATAAATCTTCTCACAAACCAAAGTTGATGAACACAAACAATACTCCATTGAAGCTACTTCATATGGATCTGTTTGGACCAACTCATGTTATGAGTATTGGAAAGAAATAGTATTGTTTGGTGATCATTGATGACTTTTCAAGATTTACATGGGTT
>BJCM01070986.1:0-12779 GCA_018326385.1 Flaveria bidentis | reverse complement strand
ATTTACCTACATTACTAGGGCTTTGATCTAAGCAGTAAAACTCAACCTGACGTGATCCTAGTCATTACGGCAGCAGGATAGACGAGAAATCGCGCCAGCTCATCTTTATAAATATTAACACAACTACATTAATCCATATCTTTAATTCACACCACCAATTCATCACAGTTACATAAGTGGAGTCTAATTAGGATGATAACTTTTATTCCCTGGTTTTAAATCCAATCGCTTCAAATCTTAGTTTAATTTAGTTTTATTATTGTTTTTAAACCCTAAAAATCTTTCCAATGCAACTTATCATTTTCTTTAACAAAAACCAAATCTGATAGTCAAATCGTCAAGTTTGTTGAGTAGGCTAGGTGTGTCCACGGATTGATACTCGGTTCTTACCAACACTATATTACCATACGACAGGTACCCTTTCCTTTTGTGTGTGTGGTTTAGTATTAGTTACAACCAATTAAAACTGAATCTGTGCGATAAATCTTTATTAAAATATATATACTATCCACACCCCATCAGTAGACGTAACATATATGTGATGTATATGTAAAACCATTCTACAGTTTTTCATTTGACCCATACCCTTATTTATATATACCTACACAAAAATATAAAGGGTAATTATAAAAAAATTATAAGTTATGTAATTGGATTCATTAGTTTTTTCTAGTTTTCACATATTATTATGTTTTTCTTAAGATCCTTCCTCTCTCACTCTCTCTCTCTCTCTATATATATATGTATGTGTATGTATATGTATATGTATATATATGGGAGGGATAAAATGAAAACCATGTTTATCATTAAAAATCATGAAAACCATAACTACCCAAATAATTTATACTTGATTTAACTTTTTAATTGTTTAAAGTATATTTAAGTAAACTTCAACCTTATTTTTCAAGGTCATTATATATTTTTAATATAAAATCCAACGAACGTGAATGATGATGAAACGACTTACATATACGTAACTTGTAAGAGCTACATGAACCTAACTCGTAGTTGTGCACTTGGTAACATATAATCACATATACATAACCCATACATGTACGTAACTCTTAATTGTACACTTTATAACACGCACTTACATATATGTAACCCCTAGTTTTAATGGTTTTCATTTATAATATGGCTTTTAAGGGATCCATCCCCTATATATGCAAGTGTGAGGACGCTATACTATAAAATCTAAACAATAAGAATAGACTATTCTATGTTCAGAATGTACAACAAGACAGATAATCGGTACATCATAGTTATGCAACTTCAATACAATGTTGTCTTCAAAAGGTAGAACATAGTAGCCATAAGTACAGACAATCTTATCTTGTGTAATAGTTGATCAACAACTCATGGAGTTTAGTGCTAATCAGTAGTAGTCAATTAATAGTTCTTCGGTAGAATGTTGATCGACAGTTGCTCAACATATGCTAATCAGCAGACATTCAACATATGTAATCAACAGATGGTTCAACAATTGGCAGAATTCGGCAGTTAGTTGCCAGTGCTGAATTTTTGAGTATTTAGTAGCGTTATCCTTTTTATAGATCAGCAATTTCCCCCTTGGATAATACAACCACAACTTTGTCTTCATCCTTCTAGCATTCTGATTAGAAGCAGTTTGTACATTTATCATCTTATATCTCTTGAGGGTTTGTCAAGAGGTAGATTTACCAAATCCTTCATGTTGTGTCGAGATAGTCTGAAAATATCATACTTTTTACTTCAATTTTGTCCGCACTAGTGTATGTTAGGCTGAAGGTGTTGGTTGAGGAATTGTAACTCTAATGTGTAATTGGGTTATGAATGCTCAGGGGACTCACATGCAGAACTTCTTCTTCTTCCCTTTGCTCAGCCTTGTTTCCAAATTTTATTCTTAGAATGGCAGCCGTGGATTTGTACTTGTTTGCATGCCTTCGTATTCTTAGATTAACTTGTACATTCTTTTTAAGTCCTCAAGGCTGATATTCAGAACTTCCAACATATAAAGAAAGACTTTAACTTGTTCTTTCTTTCTATGAAGTAACTCTCAGCTTTCAAATCATAATTCATTTGATGGTTGTTGTATTATCATCTTCTGAGCCTTCTTCCTCCTCATATTTTAAGAGTTCTTCCTATTACTCTGGATGATCTAAGCCATATCTAATTCTATCAGCAACCAGAACAAATGGAGAAATAACAGGAGGTGATTATGGTTAGTTGCAGGGTTCGGTAGATGTAATGGTTTCAGCAGCTTCGGACATTAGTTTCTTCTTTATTTGTTCTGAAGCCTGCCGAGATCATTTGAAATAATATTTGTAGATCCTCATTAATACTTTTATCACTTCCCTTGCTTCATAATCATTGCTCAGATACCTTATTTTTAGCCTGATCAAATCAGCTATCTCAAATTGGTTGAAGCATACAAGTTGGTTCCTTAAGTAATTCATTCCTCCAACTGCTGATATGGTTATAAAATAGGTATTCTTTTTCTGATCATATTCCCACTCCACTATGGGATCATTTGCTGATGGTGGAATTTTAGATATCTTCTTACCAGCATTAACTTTGACTAAGGTCAGTGTTTATGCAATAGCAATTTGGATTTATCATTCTTACATCCAAAGATGTTGAAGTACTTAACAATTTGTTCTAGAATATCAAGAGGCAAATCAAGTACCTTATTTTCATGATCATAGTTCATGATCTCTCCATTTGCTCTCTTGATAGCAAATTCTTCATTTGATCAAAATACCCAACAGTTAACACCTTTGTTCTTTTGAAAATCTTCTCCTCCTCTTCTCGATCAACAATCCTTGCATGTAGAACTTTCATTGTTGTTATTTTCTTCTTTGAAAGGATTAAGACTATGGGCTGAATATCATCAGAGGTTGTTGATTTAGAGTTAGGGGATGTTGGAGGCTTAGTCAGCAAATGGGAGGACCTTTGAGTCATAGTCTTTTTTGGAATGTTGACTTTTATATTGCTCCCTGGCTTGTTTGAACTCTGGGAGCTCTCCGGCTAGAATCTTTTGTTTAGTTCCTCTGATATTCAAATCAAGAGTTGACATACTTATTGGTACTACTTTTTTACCAGAGAAACCATAATAGTTGAGGAACATTTTCATTTTTGGCCTGTCCTTGAACTCTTCTTGACTTTTTTCATCTTGTTTCTTCTCTAATTTCAGCCCCATTTTATCCAGCTAACTTTGTTGTTTTCTTTATCTAAACATAAGGATTAGCTAATATTTGGATTTTATCTAAGTAGTGCTTCACTCCATGACCACATCAAAATGTAATCCTTTCAACCCAAGTTGAGCTGATAGGAGACATTTTTCTTAATCTATCTTTTCTCTATTCTTAGTGGAGGTCATGGGTTTGGATTTGGCAGTTGCATTTGTTAAGGCCTGCTGAGTGGTTGTCCTTTGGGTACTTTCGGCAAATGGCAAGGATGACTTAGATGGTACCCTTTTGACAACTTTGGCCTTTGTTTTAGGTTGAGCTTTAGATGTTGTTTTGTGTGGTTCATGATCTGGTTTTAGAGACTCGATTAAAAACAATTTAATTTATTGGTCTTAGCTACCTTTATTATGCAAGGGTAAGTAAGGTCGTCTCCCCAGGGAATATGTGGAAAGTGTTTAACGAATATGACTCGATTAACTTAAAAGACTCAAACTTTGTAATAAAAAATTGAATCTTTGAATGGATTACTAAGCAAAAGTACATAAAGCAATGAACTTTAAAACGAGTTTGATTAAATAATGAGAAACAATCATTTTCGGGTTTTCAATTCTTCAAGCTCAATAATTGGTAATTATAATTTAGGGTTTGCAAGGAACAATACTTAAATATCTTAACTTTTGATCAAAATGATAACAAAGAAACAATCTTTTAAGACTCGTTCATTCACAATGTTACCAATTCACTTATGTCATGTTGCCTACTTTTCTTAATGAGTTCACGATGCAAGAAAACCGAAAAACTGATAATCAAGCAAACAACTTTATTCATAAGTAACTTGTTTAAACTAATCAAAACATAATGTTGTATTCAATAGATCAATGTTTAATATCAAAAGCTAATCAATCATACCAATCGTGTCACTTTACAAGAATTGTACTCCCGAAAGCAATCAAGAGAACTTAGCCACACATCATCTTTGTTCAATCTTCAATCTTGACATGTAGAATGTTTTTTGATGATTTGGGGAGCCTTAGAACACCAAAAATCACTTAAAGTTTGTCACTTTTTGTCTCCAAGAAGTTCTTCATCGAAATAGGGTTGATTTGGCTTAAATAAACTTGAAAACCACAAAATTCAGAAAGCTGGTTGGGGGACTGGCATATCATATGCCCATATTGGGTGTATAATATGCCCAACTTTCTGAAATTTTGTCAAATACGCCCATAAATACGCCGCTAATACGCCGACCGGCGTATGATACGCCCATACCTGGCGTATCATACGGCGTATCATACACCGGCCGCCTGTAAAAATTTGATTTTCACATTTATTTTTTCACGAGCTTTCCGTTGATTGGTCGTGGGCCTCGTAACTCTTTTCCTAGCCCAAGTTATGCCCATTTTAAGTTACCATGGTCTTGAACCTTTGGTTTTTGCATTTCTTCACTTCTCGAACTCCGATTTCCATCCCGCTTCTTCTATACTCTTCATGTTTCACCAAACTTTGTTTGGGTTTCCTGCTTTGCATCTTTTCATCCAAAATAAGCTTACTTTTGCTCTAATCACCTATAATCTAAAACACCAACAACTTGAACTTGTTCCACCATAATCATGATATTAAATCAAACATTTAGATCAATTAAACACTAAATTATTGACACGTGATCAGTTCACCACCATGATTAAATTCTTTTATTGTAGTTCTTGCAACTCTCGATTCCTTTACACTTTTGATCAACGCAGTGACATTCTTCTTGACAACAGATTCTTGAGCTTTGCCTACCTTTACTTCCACAACTCATCTTCAACCTTACGTGGGAACACATCTACCTTTTTAGTTATTAGAAATCTGGCCTTTGATTTCCTTGACTCAGCTTCAATTCCCTCAGCAGTTATAGATCTCTTACCTTTATCAAAGTGAGATATTTAAGTATGTCTAACTACTGAAGGTCTAATGATTACACCTAATGCCTTACTAGATGTCTTGGGATCATCGGTAGTTGTTTGAGGTCTCTTAGCCTCCTTAGTGACTTTTGTGCTATCAGTTTATATATTCACCTCAGAGTTAACTAGGGTTTCAGCTTTAACCTCTGGTTGACCAAATATCACCTTAGCTTGTTTTCTAAGCTCAGACTCAGGTGTGTCCTTTAATTGCTTATGAAGTTGGGCAGGTTCAGCTTCAAGAGTCACCCTATGTCTTTCCATGTCAGCTTTTATGGTTTGGGTGCCTCTTGCGTAAACCACCATTCTATCTGAGGATTTATCTACTAATGTAGTGTCTTTCCTAGTATTTTTGGTAGTTGCATTAGTAGCTTATTTGTTCAGCACTTCCACAGCTTCCAATAGCACTTTTAGTACTGGTGTTTATTTTTTAGCAGATGGCTTGGGAGAGGCTTCAAGTCTTAGCACAAACTCTCTCTTTGATGATTCCCAATCAGATCTTTTTCTTTTAAGAGGAATCCAGGGAGAAGTGCTGGATTTTTCATCATTGCCATTTCGCTCTTCCTAAGTTAAACCTTTTGGTTCATCCTTTTCATTACCCTGTTGCCTTCTATCTCCTTCTCTTTCAAGCTATCATAGCCATACCTATTGATAAACTCATTCATTTTAGCTTCAGCTTCTGATAGAGGCTCATATTGATCAGTCCATATGGAGTAGAAAGAGTTTGCTTGTGAACTATGTACAACTTGGCTTGCTAATTTTTGGAGAATATATTCAACTTTTTTAGGCTCATCTTCCCCCTTTTTGGTAGCATCATTTGAGAATATAGATGACACCAAGTGGGTGAAGGAAGGCACATCCAACAGTTCTTGTGGTGCTGAGAGTTAAAGACTTAGGATGATTGGTTGTTGAAGGTCAATGGTTTCTTGAAGTTGTTCAACTTTGTCTTCAAGATCCATTACCTTTGTTGCAGCTTGCTGAAGAGTTGTGAGTTGTTCTTCTAGGATGTTAACTTTTGTAGCTTGTTGTTGTAGAGTTCTGAGTTGTGTTTCCACCTCAAAGACTTTATCTACTAAAGACTTCAACATATAATTTTTAATCTCGATAACTATGGCTCTTTTAGCATAACCTTGAAGTCTTGCATTGTCGGCTTGTAAGGCATTTAGTTTTTGAGCAAGTTCAAAGATATGGGCCATCAATTCATGTATTTGTTCCATACTTCTTCCATCCACAGATGTGGAATCCTTGGGGAGATAAGGTCCTAGGTCAAGCCTCTTCACCCTCACCACCAGATATGGTTTCTTGTTGCACTAGATCTCTCTCCTCAATGAATGATTCGAAAGATACATTCTCAACTTGAGTTTTCATGATTGAGGTCTTAGGGATGTTGTCTGTATCCTACTGATTAATTGATATATTAGCAGTAGAGGCAACCTTTTCCACGTTGATCCTTTCCTCCCTAGGATAAATCTCTTAGGATAAAGAATGTGGGTCAGATGCTGTTGAAGACAACAATAATCGCTCTGTTTATTGTATGGAAAGAGGGAGAGAGTGGATCATGCTAAAGTGTTGTAGTGACATCATAATCCTGGGTAGTACACATGTGTATGCGATATTATGGAGCTGAATCTAATGGCGTGGAATATGAATTAGTAATATGGGAGTCCCTTTTGATTTTCTTAATAAATTGGTGAGACTCGGATTGAGAGCTTATGGATTTGGGTATGCTTAAGAGAAGTAAGAGAAACCTTCTTCTTTGAGCTTTGTTTAGGTGTGGCTAACACCTTTGACTTGACTAAAACCTTTGTTTCTAGTCTTTTCTTTTTAGGGGAAGTGATTTCGGGGCTTGCATCTTCTTAGTAGAAGGTGTAGGGGTTCGTTGTTGTTTTTGTACATTTGGCTTTTATGTACAGGGTGTGGGATTAGCAATGGTCGGTGTTTCCATGATGTCACCCTGAGGCTCAGTGACCTTAATCATATGTGCGAACAAAGGACTTACCTTTACAGAAAAAGATTTTGAAGTGGGGTTTAACTTTAAATTATTGCTTTATTTAAAGTTCCTAAGGTATAGACCATTCCTCCAATTTAAAGTTTATCACCCATATCTTCTTGTAAAATCAGTTGACTAAATTTTGGGTATATTAAAAGCTTATTTTGTAGCAGTTGTTACATTTTTACACAAGCTTTGAAAAATGAAGTTTGAAAAACTATAACGTTATTATTTGACCAGACCATGGATAGCCCCTGCTAAATCTAATGGTACTTGATCCCATCCTCCCGACTTGTTTGATAAGCAGTGAAGGAAGATATGAAGAATGACTCTCTGATTATGGTATAGCTGAGATTTGGAGATAGTGGAGGTTGGGAGAGGTCCTTCATATCCTATCTCTTTATAGGTGGAACTTACCACTTTTTTAGAGAAAGAATATTCACCGTTTGCATCGTTCAACTTCAGATGTTGACAAATTTGACGCATGAAACGGTGACTTTCAGTCCTTGCACTATTACAGTGTGGACCTTTGTTCCATGTTCCCTTTAAATGGAACATGAACTCTAGAATTCCGGAATGTGTGTCTCATAGATCACCGGGTCTATAGGTATTGCAAAAGCATAATCGCTATTGCGTAGAAATTGAAGTACAAGATCATAGACCGTATCACTAATTGGTTGAAATAATGAAATGATGAAATGATATTGTGATTTAATCTGAATTCAGGTTTTGACTTTGAGCAGCCATTGGAAGTTGATTGATTTTGTCAAGACTTAAGAGATTGAAGGTTTTTGAAGGGGTTTTGTTGTGTGACGAAGATCAAATATGAAAATGGAGGAAAAAACCTTAGATTCTATAGTTGTGGATAATATATAAAATATGAAATTTAAATTTTTTTACCACCATAAGTATGAAATCAAAGACGTGTGATAATGAAACGGTCTTTTCAGGCAAACTTCTTGTCTTGATACCAACATCTACATTACCAATAACATTCTCAACTGGATGCTTTATACGAATCCTTAGTCTTGGGAATACTTGGAGTTGGTGAGATGGATCCAAGTTGGAGAAATTTGTTTCAAGAAGTTTGATAAATGGATTGACTTGATCAACTATAGATATTACTCTATCTTCAGCATTTGTCACACAAGTTTCCTTGTTAATAGTGTTGATACATCATGTACCTAGTTTATGTTCTTAATGTAAAAGTCTTTCATTTCTTACACATGTGTAATGTATATACTTAATGAAATATGATATGCTTTTGATGTTTATTTGTCTTTGAATATTTCATATTATTATTGTATTTTGTATAATTCATATGTATGAACATCTTATATAGGTTTGAGGTTGTTATACATGGTTCTAAGTCAATATGATTGAGAAATGTGTTCAACTTAGTCGGCTGATTATTCATGCTAATGGCCCATACTTATGGACCATACGCATAAATGAATCATGCTTATGGACTAGTTGAACAACTAAACTAGGAGACTGGATCAGTCGTGTGACTGAGACATAAGATTGATTCAGTCACACGACTGAACCTTTAGTCGTGCGTATGGATAAACCGCATGAGTTAGTGGCACGACTGAACCATGTTAATGGTTCAATCGTACGAATGAAAACTAAAAACCTATAAATAACACATAATTCGTGGAATAACAAGGACTTTGAAGATTATTAAACCCTAGCCGTCTAGAGTGTCCTAAACAGCCAATCCAACTTCATAGTTCGTTCTTGATCGATTTCTAATCAATTCTTAACGTTTGTTTCATCGTTAGATCGATCAGGTTGCCGTTCTCACTAATTGGATTTCCAATCAAATAGGATTCTACACTATTTGATCTGGTCTTGCGCATAATCCGTTAGTACTCCGTAGGAAAACGGTCCTAACAAGCGGTATCAGAGCTTTGGCTCGTGATTTTGTGTGGATTCAATTGGTTTCGGTGTTAAAATCAATGTTTTCAATCAAAAGAGTCACATTTTTGCTTCAAGAAGTGTTTTTGACGTTTGCATGTGTTAAAGTTTCGTTTGTTCATTAAATGGCAGATTAGGGTTTTTGGAAAATTCATATTTTGAGTCAAAGTGTTCAAAATATTTGATTTTTCAAACACACCAGCCTTCAGTCGCATGATTGGATCATTTGTACGACTGAACCCATTCGTATACTCTCATTCGCACGGTTAAGCAACTTCAGTCAGTTGACTTCAATTGTTCTGCTCATTCGCACGACTGAATCCAATCGCATGATTGAATTCATTCGCATGAGTGACCCATTCGCATAGCTCTTTCGCACAAGTGTATCTGTGATGTTCTAAGTTTACCAAGTTTATTGCAATGGAAGACCAGTTTGCTATATTCACTGCTGGAAAGGATTCGCGTGTCCAGAAGCTTCTACTTCTAGAAAATGAGATTGGAAACCACAACAAACCGCCAAAGCTGTTAACTTTGGATGATTACCCACATTGGAAATTGCGGTTTGAAATCTACTTGAATGGAGTTGACCCAAACCTTTAGACATCCATTGAAACTGGTTACACGGTACCAGTCAGTGCTAATGGAGTTAAATTGACTTTGGGAGGAATGAGTGAATCCTATAAGACTCTGCATAATGTTGAAAAGAATGCATATGCCTTGTTGTCTCAGTTTATGCCTAAGGAAATATTTCATCAATTCTCTGAGAACAAGCAGTCTAAGAAATTATAGTAGGCCTTGGAAAAGAGATACGAAGGAAATTCGACTCTAAATGCACCTAAGGCTAAAGCTCTTAAGAAGGAATTGACAATTTTTCTTCGATTGGGAATGAGAGCTTAGATGATATCATTGATCGATTTTATCATCTAATAAGGGAGTTGCACACTCATGGCGTGACCACATCCATGGAAAATAAAGTCTCTAGCTTTGTTGATGGTCTGCCAGACAAATAGGATCCATTTGTGTCTAATCTGAGACAAAACAACACTCTTGCTACTTTAGACATAAATGATTTCATTTTGAAGTTAAGGGAGGATGAACTACGTATGAAATACAAGTCAAAGAAAGGATCCTATGTTCAGAATCATGCATTATACAATTCATTTCCAACTCCAGCTGATTTAGGCGCACCGCTACAAACGACATTTGTGTCTACCTCTTCTGCTCCTTCCCAAAGCAGTGCATCAGGAACAGTAATGGTTGGGTCATCTAGAACCCAATACATAGTTCCAGAGGCAAATACTACCCAGTTGAAGATTGAGAATCTAGGAAATGTCATCGTGGAAGTTGCTAAAGAGCACATGGACCTTCTAGTTGCTGTTGTTCAATCTTATGACGGATTAGTTGCTGGTAAGATTGGAAATTGTCATATTGCTGACGAGGACTACGAACAAGTTAATGAAACTGAGCTAGAATGCATGGATATTATGTGGGCCTTAGCTAGTGCTGTTAAAAGAACCAAGAAGTTTGTGAAAAAGACGGGGCAAAGTTTGGTTGCAGCAAAAGATACAACATTTGGATTCGACAATACCAAAGTCACGTGTTTTAACTATGGTGAAAAGAGGCACTTCAAACGTGAGTGTGTAAAGCCAAAGAAGACTGGAAATGGAAATCCTTTTCCTACATTTAACCGACAAGAAAAGGATAAGATTGGAGCTTCATCTTCAAGTAAAGAGTCTAAGGATTTGGTTGCTCAAGATGATGAAGGACAAGACCGCTCCTTCCGATTTGTTTCTCAGGGTGAATCAAACATTGCTTTAGTTGATACATTGGATGATGGATCTGCAAGTGAAGGAGACATCATAGATGAACATACACTTTTAGATATTGATGAAGCTATGGATGTCGTTGATAATTTGGTTGAAGAAGAGCTTTGTTGGAGCATATATAGTCATATATAGAGTGTCCGTCGCTTGTCGAATAGTCTAGGCTTAATGTAATACACCTGATATGTTGTAAACACATGAAACTAGGTCATTCATAGGAGCATATGCGAATAAGATTTAGTTGTACGACTGAGCCATGCTAATGGACCAGCCATGCGACTGAGAGATGCGATTGGGAGATTTGTAAGACTGAATCATAAGTATGGTCCAGTCGTACGATTGAACCATACGCATGGTCCAGTCATACGAATTGAGCCATACGCTTGGTCCAATCGCACAAATGGGCTCAGTCGCATCTAATATAGGCCGAGGCCTATATATATCAGTTTCAATGTGTAGAGAGATAAGGATTCAGAGAGGAGTCTGCCCGAAGCCTAGGGCTGCCGGATGAGAGGGGAGATCATGCTCGATCTCCCCTTGCCAAGAGTCTTGATTCTTATGTTGTAACGAGCTTCTAATTGTTAGGTTTTATCAATAAAACTATTCAATTATAGTTCGTGTTATTGATTGTCTCTTGGTTTTCGATGTTGTTTATCCTTCCGTCAAGAACACGCTCGGATGATTACCGATCCAGCCGACCTGACAAGCTTAGGGATACAAACTTAGAATCTCTTGTCACCGAAGAGTCTGACACTGCTTTGATGGCTGATTCGTCTGGTTCTACATAGGTATGTTCTAAAGACGAATTATTTGAAAAACATGCATGCACTGATTGTGATAAATTTTGGGAAAGCATTGATTTAAAATTTGCTCGGTTATTAGAACATAATGATAATCTAGTAAATGATTTACAACTTTGCACTGAAGCAAATCGTGTTTTAAAACAAAATGGATGCAACTTCAAAGAAAAGATAGAACTATTGGGAAAACAACTAAGGGAAACCGAGGTTGTTGCCTTAAATCAATCAAATGAAATCAAGTTCTATTTAAATTCTTTAGAGGAAACTAAAAAGGAAAAATCAGTTTTGCAAGTCGAAGTTGAATCATTAAAACAAAAACTGCACAGTTTGGCAAATTCTTCTCATATAGTTCAGAACCTAGTGAAAGAATGGAATACTAGGGAAGGTCTGGGTTATAAGGTAGTACCACCACCACATGAAATCCTTTTAAACACTAAATGTTGACCAATTAATAATAACCCAATAAAGGATCATGTGGTGTCTACTCCTCTAGTCAGTGATCCAGATTCTACGGGTAAACCTGTGAAACCCGTCACTAAACGGAAGGATTATACTTTGGAATCAAAAGATAAGTTACATGTTGAGGATTTGAGTGATAAAATTGAAAAGGTTAAATTAGGGTCAGGTTCACAAACGTCTATTTTAGAACCTAAAAGGTCTAATCCAATAAATCTTAAATGTGTAAATCATCAAAATCCTAATAAATGAAAGTGAAAGATGTTCAAAATGTTAAAACAATTAAGTTTGTTAAAGAAGCTGAAACATCTAAAATGGAAGAGTCGACACCCAACCGGACATATCTCAAACCACGACCAAACTCAACCCCACATCAAAACATTCCTCAAACTGTCAAAGGGAGATCCTGCTACAGATGTTGAAAACAAGGACATATCTCTCCAAATTGTCCTTATTATCAGACACCGAAAAAGAAAATGAAACTTTTTGATGAAAAACCAAGTTTTTCTAAAATTATATGTAATACTCCTCCTAAGGTTACACCTAAGATTATAAGTGAACCTAAGGTTCAAAGCATAAGCCAGTCATCTGTTTACCATAATCAGGCCTTACACAAAACTAGTCTATGGAAGGAAAAATCAAGTATTGTGTCTGATAATGAGAACAAAAAGAAGAAAGACGTG
>BJCM01070974.1:0-11160 GCA_018326385.1 Flaveria bidentis | reverse complement strand
ATTGGCCCATTCGCATGGTCCAGTCGTGCGACTGAATCAGATTACTTAGTTAAACATATTCTTGAACCTTTTATGATTCAGAACACGTCTAACAACTGTAGGCCTATATAACATGGTCATATATGCGTGTATTAATACATAATATAAATAGATATAACATTAAACAATTATAAACCTGTCAAGTTAATATACGTTAAACACTTTATTAATGAAATATTAAACATAATAAACATAATCAACCATTAGCATTTCATTAAGTATCACATCATTACACATGTGTAAGATATTACATTTAGATCAGGATCTAGGTACATATATGTATCAACAAATAGTATTGAAAGAAAGGTGAAATTTCCAAAATATTTCGTGACCTAACTTTCGAACTTTTGAACCAAAATTCAACAAAGAATCAAGGGTTAATGAAGAACACCCAAAATCAGATTTATTCAAAGAAATGTTATACATTTTCGACATGAATGAACATGCAAACTAAGAGGAATTCTACTCATCATGAAAAATCTTCATAGTTGTGTTCATCATAAGAACAGAGCCTGATCAAAATTGAAAATGTGGAACATATTCATGAAATAAAATCTAATAAATGGTTGATCATATTAGTAATGCATTTACTTAAACTTGAAAAACAGAGAAACTGTGATTGTTCATCACAAATTCACCATTTGACATGACAAAAATGAAACAGTAACATCAAACATTCATCTTTGACCATTAACAGTCAAACTAATGAATGGTGCATATACTTTCTCATCAAATCTAACTCATATATCTTAAATGCAAGATTAAATGGATAATCTTACATGGAGCAAGCTCTATAACATCAGCGGTTATTTAGACCCTGATGTACCTGAAGTTGAAAGACTGAGAGACATAATCAGATTCATATCTACTACTAGAATAACTTATGATATTACAGTCAGGCCCATCATCTATGAATGATATATCAGATCATTCTGGAGTACTGCAGAAGTGACTGATGTGGAGGGTGAAAGGACTCTAGTGGGAAGAATTACTGATGATCTCTCTTTGACCATCATAGAACAAACTGTGAGACAATGTCTATAGTTTGGTGACAATGCCAATGCTCCCATTGAGTTAGAAAATGAAGAAATCACCACTTTCTTTGCAGAAATTGGATATGAAGGGGGCTATGAGGGAAAGCAAATTGTCAAGGGGTTGGTAGATTTTCAATGGAGGCTTCTAATTCACCACTTTTAACATTGCTTATCTAAGAGGAAGACTGGTTGGAATGATATACCTGTGATTACTTCCTCTACCATATGTACCTTATGTACAAACAGACCTTTCAACATCTCTGCTTATGTATTCAATGGTCTAACCTCTAACATTCAAGAAGGAAGAAGGCATATGTTCTTAATGTGTCCAAGATTTCTCCAATGTCTGATTAATGAAGCATTTCCTGACCTGATACTTGAAGGACCAACTTTGGATATTCCTTATTATGATGCCAAATCCTATAAGTACATTAAGAAAAGAGATCCAAGAAATTATTACAGTGGAGCACACTTTCCCCTACTACCTTGGATGATTTAGCAGATAGAAGAACAGGAGGCTCCTGTTGATGAGCCCATTTAGGAAGAAGCTCAAGTTGATGTTGAGCATGTTGTGGAAAGAGTTGAAGGATCAAGGCCAGTGTCATCCCAGGAGGAGTTAGGGGGTGATCTTCACACTGGTCCTCATGATCATGATATTGCATCTCCCTTTATACCATCACCATTACCATCTCCCCATAAATCACCAACCACTTCAATTCATAAATCACCTATCCCATCACCAATAGCTCAACCAATCACATCTCCACCTCATCACTCTCCAAAATCCCCACCTCACCACTCTCCAAAATCACCACCTCAACCATTCCTTACTAGTGATAATCCAACTGAGTTTGAAGATTCCACCAGCTCATCTAAAGAATCCAAATCATCTTCGGATGAGAAGAATCAACCTGTCCAAATGCTTGTGAAGAAAGCCACTTCTGAGACTGCTCCTTTAGAGAGCTTTTCTGAATCCAATATGAACAGACCAGATGAAAAGGACGAGTTGATTTCTGAGCTCATGCAAAAGATTGAAAAGATGGAAAGAGTACTTAACAGGAGAGCAAGCATTATTGAAGATAGAATTCTTGAACTTGATGAAAAGGAGAATGAGTTGAAAGAGTTAAAAGAAAATTATGAAGCTGAAAAGAAAAAGAAAGATAAGGAGATTAACTACTTAACTGCTGCTCTTCAACAAGCAAGGGATGAGATAAGTGGTCACTTGGACACTTTGGCCATTCAAACAATAGCTATGGAAGAACAAGAAGAACTAATTAAAGAGCAAGATAAGACCATCATTGACTTGTAAAAGCAAAATGAACTTTTGAACAAGAGAGTAGCTGAACTTGAGATGCTTGTTGAAATCAAGAAGAAAGTTGAATAAGAAGTCAAGCAAGTACATGAACAAGAAACTAAATCTGAAAGCACTTTAGAGGAGAGCAGTGATGACTCTCCTGCTGGTAAAAGAATGAGATTCTCAGAACAAGCTACAGAACCAAGCAAGGCAAAACAAGATAAATCTAGATTGGAAATGGTATTATATTCAGAGGAAATAGCCAACAAGCATGTAGAAGAGGCTGAATTCAAAGATATGATGAATGACTTAGACAGTTTTACATCTGAAGAATTCATTATTGATGATGAATTTTGGGATTTTATTATTGACCAGAGGACTAGTACTGAACCCATAGTGGTCATTCCTTAATCTCCTATCCCTTTGCAAAAGGAGTTGAGTATGCAAATAGTTCCTACCGTGTCTTTGACTGATGAGCAAAAAGAAATAATCAGAAAGTTATGTGAAGAAGAAAGAGAAAAGGAAGAACAAGATGCTGCTGCTTATAATAAAGAACAAACAAAGGCTAAAAAACTACCTGAGGAACCTGAAAAGCCTGAATCTTCACCTGGTCCTTCAATACAAACTTACACTAGAAGGAGGAAGTATCTGTCTGAGAAAGCTAAAGGAAAGAGACCTATGAAAGAAGAAGAACCAGTAAAGAAACCAAACAAGATGATCCCAGAAGTCTTGCTGCAATAGCAGAATTCTTGGAAGAGCATGAACAAGCTGAGGCACAATTGAAGAAACCAGTTGTCTTTATTGATCTTGAAGAAGGAGAGATTGAAGGAGGATATGATGCTGATGAGCCTGTAAATGTTGATAGTCTTGTATAAGAAGAAAAATCTATGGATGAAATGGTTGTAAAGGCATAAACAGATGACCTTATAATAAAAGCCATGTTTTTGATCAACCATGGATATGATGCTGATAAAGTGTTTAGCATGACATATGAGGGAATGAAAGCAGAAGAGGAGAAAGTCAAAAAACTGCTGGACCCCACCTTTGAAACTGAGTATGAATGAACTCTTTCTCGAAAGGTTCCTGTGCCCAAACTGTCAGCCATGAAGAAATCAACATCAACTCCTGAGCCCCTATATCCGGATCCTTATAGCATGTCAGATAAGGAAATGAAGGATTATCTTTCAAGCCAAGGCTTCATAAGAAGGAAGCTTGGGAATATGAAAACAAACTCATTGAGGGCTGCCACTCTCAAGCTGATTAATGAAAAGAAAGATAGGCTCAAGCAGATAGAAGAAGAAATCATAAACAAAAAGCCAAGATCTATAATGACAGCTCAAGACATGCAACTCACCCAAAAAGATCAAGAATTTTTGGCACCTGTGCTTTATAAATACCCTGAGTGGTTTGCTGAACCCTCCCAAATAAAACTTCAAGAAGGGTTAACCACTGCAGAGTTGATTAGAGGTGTATCTACTCCTAAAGGCAAAGTGACCAGAAAATAATTGCATGGAAGTATGACAGCACTTGGAACATGTTTATGGTTAAAAGGATCTCCAGGCTGGTCCAATTCTTTACAAAGTACTTTGCTCTTGTAAATTCCCTAGAGATCCATGACTTAAAAGAACTAGCTCAACTAGAACTGATCAATCACTCAGCTATGTTCAGGGGTATTGAATTTGAAAACATACTCAAAATGTTCAAACGAACTAATAATTTCAAATCATTAAAAGCCATATGCATGAGGAAAGATAAGTCTTTTATCAATCCCCTTGAGAAGAAGCAGACAAAACAAGCTGAAAAAGTTGTGTTTCCTGAGCTAAAAGTGAAACCAACAGAATCTTTGAAGAGAAAATTATTGTCTGGTACCCATTCCTCCTTACCTATCTTAAATGTGTATTATGATGAGAAAACTTATGAGATGGTCAATGAAAGAAAATAGGGAGGAAAGGAAGGTGCTGAAATAAGATTATTCAGTGGATATGAGGTAAGGCTGCTTGATGAATCTTAAATCCATTACATATATACCAGACATTTTAGAGAAATCAACAACAAACTAGGAGAACAAGATATGCACTTCTTTCTAAAATGTATCAAGCTGCTAAAAATGGCATATGATCGTATCACTGTCAAGAGAGATAAAAGAAAAAAGAAAAGGCTATTTTGGATCCAACTAAAGCAAGATGAAAATCCATGTGCTGAGTAGGGAAAGGATGTTAGATGCAACAGACTTTGTCAACATGATAAAGGCTATTTTGGATCCAACTAAAGCAGCATTTTTGATGCCTCCACAAGACCCAACAGAATCATCACAACCTTGATCACTACACAAACATTGAAGAGCATAGGCTGTATAATCCTTAGGGGGAGTATTGTTGCACCCTGAAAGGATCATACATGCCAATTCAATTGGTGAGTTGATGGTTGTTCTGCTGGATTCTCATAAGTCCAAGTATTAATGCGGATGAAGATTCTGTAGTAGAAGATTAAGTATTGGGTTTCCGCATTTGTTAATGCGGAAGGCAAAGAACAAATGCTGACAAGTGTTTGTTCTTTCGCATTAACAAATGCGGAAGACCAGAAGTAATGTGGACAAGACTCTGTTCATCCGCATTTTCCAATGCGGATGACCGGACAAGAATGCACACAGGTATTTGTTCATCCGCATTACCCAATGCGGATGACCAACATACTAATGCAGATGATCAAGTGAAGAAATGCTGATCAAGTCCATCTCATCCGCATTTCCCAATGCGGATGAACAAGAAGAAATGCGAATCAAGACTTAGACTAGTTCTGATGTATAGGTCACGGTTAGTTTAATCATTTTGTAAAAAAAGCATCTTGTCTGCCTATAAATAGAATAGAAAACTTCGTACATGAGGTATTTTTTTAGACAATCAGAACATATTTTGTCTTTTACTCTCTAGGTGTATCATTACTGTTTTATGCTCAAACCCTAGTATTTACTGTAATAATCATCTCTTTCAATACAAACAAGCATTTATGAGTATTTCTTCTGCATTGAATGTTTATTGATTGTTTGTTTCCACCTTTCAATCAGTAACTCAATCATTATTTTCGATGCTAAGTGAGAATCTCTATCTCACTACCCAGTCAAACATGTCTTGCCAGAAATTAACATCTTGACCTCCATGATTTCTTATGACATACCATCTGTCTGGATTTGCAACAAAGGTCCAAGACAAAATGGGTCTTCCAGATGCAAGAGGTTGTGCTTGAGTTGGAGTTGGTTGAGCAGTCTCTTCTTGCACTTCCTCATGATGCTGTGACTCATCCTGAGATGTGGAGGTGGATGCCTTTGACTTTTTCTTCTTAGAAACACTTTTCATGACCATCCTTTCCCTCCTCTTTGAAGTCTTTAACTAAGAGGACTGGTTTTCAGCACCACGTTGTTCTATTTTATCTCTCTCAGTTGGGTCCTCTTTCCTCATAGGTTAAGAAGGAGAGGGAGCAGGACCTACTATGGATTAGAAGATGACATTGGCTGAGATGCAGCTCTAGGTCCACGTTATTGTAACATCCGACCCATTTTCTAACTGCAAACCCGAATCCTTTATTTTAGATTAGTTATTTAGAACAAAATGTAACTTGGTATTGTTTAACCAATGTTATAAATTATTTTTCATTTATTTGAACAATCTATATTAATGTTATGATTCATAAATATTTATTATTAAGTTGAAAATTTTATACACCAATTTATAATAAATAACTAAAACTAAAAGACTCATCAACAATTTATAAATATCTTGAGAAATAAATGGATTGTAAAAGAGTTTATTAAGTTTAGGGTGGAAAATGACAATTATAAAAATAGAATTACAAATTTCACATAAAATGATAAATATTTAAACTTCAGGGACCAAATTGTAAATTGTCCAAACCCAAATCTGTTTCCCCCCTTTGACTCTAGTATCAAAACCGTTACTCATGGTCGCAAGGCCGTTTCGAACCCATGATGCACATTAATTCGAAGAACAACGGTTATGAGTGTTCAAATTCGAATCAAACATTTCTAACTGAAATTCCTAATCAAATTCGTAACAACAACAATCAAACGACTTAATGAGCTGATCTTTAACACATTCCTAATCAATTCGAACGTAATCATACTGTTAACTTCAATTGAAACAACAGTCAATTATCGATGCAAATTGAAAGATTCGAATTTCAATTCCTTAACTCGGCCAATGTGAAACTGATGAAATTGAACCTTCAAAACAGAGGGCAAAGGTTCTAATCGACCTTTTCAAAGTTTCTGTACACTCAATTTCGGCTATACATCACATCTCTATCGACTTCGATCTCTATCTCCACTCGCAACCTGTAACTGATCGACCTACACATTAAAGACAATCTCAACAGAAATGTTTGAGGGCTTTTGATCATCTTGACAAATAGAAGCTTCCTGAGCAAGCAATTCGAATTCGATCAACAAAATCAACTCGAACTGAATTTTCACCTGTCGCGGTCTGTTCTTTCTATACACCACCAATTCCATCACCAATCAGGTAATTAGATACTCGATCACACTCGTTTTTGAATGAGCATCAAAAACCCCAAGTTCAATTTACTTATTGATTCAACATTCATGTTCAATTTGATCGAATTCAATCTAGGGTTCATATGGATTTGGGGAAACTATATAAACACGTATTCTTATATTTAACATATCGAAATCAAACAAGAATCCGAGTCTTAGCCCATTTGGTTAAAACTCATGTCTACCATACAGGGCACCCGTTTTCAAAACCCAGCACCCCTACTATCTTTTTTAAAAACCTATATTATTATACTTTTTAAAATAAAAAGCAATTTGTAAACTAATGATAATCCAGATATTATTATTTAAATTCTAAAACCTTAAAAAAAGAGAAATTTAAATATTCTTTATTTTAAAGGCTATGGGTATTATAAAAATTGTTACAACCTTTTTGTAAGTTTTAAATATTATAACAAAATCCAAAATATATTATTTCGAATGATCAAAATCTATCATCAATGTTAACCACTTAAGTAGTTAATCCATTTTTACATGTTCTAAATACTTAATTATTAAATTAGTTAATTTTTTTATACTTAACATATAAACTCCGTTTACTAAATCAATATAAATTAAACATTTAATGGTGTTATTCAAATAAAAGTTAAATCATTTCCTTTCATTTTTATTGATAATTATTCCTCAAATATTATTAGTTAATTATCTTGTCCAATTTTATTTAATCAAGTTATATAATAAAATTCAATTATACTATTTTAATTTAAACTATTTGTTAAACCTCAAATCCCAAATTTAAACCCTAGATTCCCAAATCAAAGTCTAGATATACTATCATTCTAATCACAAGAAACCAAATCTTAGGTTAAACCAGGAGAAATTATTGGTGTCCAATCTAGCATTCTATCTCTACCAAATCATTTACACTCTATTATCATGTGAGTATTCATTGCCCATTTTTATTTTATTATTTGGAGTAATCATGTGATCCAGTATTTAATCATATTTATTCATTTTATTCTATTTCATACTAAACTCAATTCAATACATTCTATGTTATTACTTGCAATTATGTGTTCATAGTTAGATAAACTTGATAACATAATCATTAATTCATACAACCACAGTAACAATGATAGATCTATTGGTTTGACAAACCCACCCTATTTGTTTAGACGCGTGGTGATTGAAACCGGAATCATTCATTCTATAAGGTTTCGTCTGAGGACCGAGTTAATTCAGTCATTAGGGTTGATTGTGTTGGTTTTTCTGTTATGATACACTGTTGCACTTTACTTTGACATGGCCATGTGAATTGAATTGCTTCTCAAGATATTTAATCAATCTATATATATGTGTAATAAACCTATGATTACTCACCGGCTAATTTGTTAGCTGACTCGTTACTTTTTCATATGTTTTCAGGAAATGCTATCTAGAGGATTCTCTCTCTGCTCATATAGGATTGGACCTAGTCAGAATAATAAAGAAGACAATATTATATTTCATGGTTTCACTTTAATTGCGTTGTAAAGTGTGTTTGACTTGCATTATTCAATAATTAAATGACTTTAAATGTTACCGCAACGTAGTTATTACCATGTGCTATGAACAATCGATTCACATTCGTCCGCCTCGATGATTCCGCCATCGGTCGGGGTGTGACAGATTTGTATCAGAGCCATGGTTATAGGGAATTAGGTTATTAGAAATGAAATGACCTAGATTATAACCAAGTACCTTTATACATGAGTCCTCTCATGTAATTCATATGTGTTTATTATGTTAATATTATATCATTCCCTTATATCCTAATTCTTATTTGTGCGCATGCCAACTCTCGAATTATATTCTAAGGCATTGTGTGCCTAAGTCAAATGACTTTTCGAATTTTCGAATTTTGATTGTTATACTTGAATTATTTCTTTTAATCTCGTCAAGTCTGTGTCACATGACTGAAAACATGCAATGCTGGAAGAGTGGGATACCTGTATCTTAAGGTGTTCTGTCTAGGCAAGGTATTCATATAAATCCAAATCAATCGATGGATCCGTTTACCTTACCTAGGAACCTTTGAGATGAGTATCCGCTTATAGGTACGCATGTCTTCATTAAGGTTGTGGTTGACCTAAATACTTCGATATGTCAACGTATTCGTTTTGGTTTACGGGCCAAACGTTTACACTCGTAACATCTCATTGTTATTTTAAATAATCTCGTTAACGATTTTATCATTTTTGAAAATTTTAAATTAAACCCGTTACCAATTGTCAAATGGCTATGTTGACCCTTAGAGCTCGAAGATTTATGGAAAGAACTGGACGAAAGAACTTCGGTGGTCAAACATCTAATTCAAAACTGGGATTTGATAAGTCCAAATTGAGATGCTTCAACTGTAAACAATTGGGACACTTCAAACGTGAATGTCCATCACCAATTGTCACCGATTCTAGTAATTCAGGAGTTCCAAGATTGACAGCTGAGAAAGAGAAGGAAGTTGTGAATCACAAAAAGGAGACTGCATTGATTTCTAACTTTGATTGGAGTGCTGAGGTAGAGGAAACAAGAACTGAGATAAATCATGCTTTGGTTGCTGAGCTTGTTGAAGGGAATGAGAAAGAAGATGGTGAAGATGGATTTGATCTTTTCAAGGAATTCAAAAGGGAAGATGTGTCATCTGTGAATGAGAAAGAAGAGAAAGATACTGGTATAGGGGAAGGTAAATCTACAGGTTTAAGGAAGGAAGGAAGTTCATGCCCTGGGCAAAGAAAGGATTATGTTGATGATGCTGCCACTGTTGAGGAAAATAAGTCAAGTACTCCGGTGTGCCAATGTGAAAAAGCCTTAGCTGCTGAAAGGATGGTGATGGGACTTCCACATGAGGTAATTCAGGATATGTGCTCATCTACTTGTAAAATTAGATTATTTAGGATTTATAAATCTAATCGTCTATTAATTGATAATGAAAAGGATTTAAAGCGAATCAACGATGAACTTAAAATAAATGAATCAAAATACTTTGTTAAATTAAATGAGGCTTTAAAAAAAATGATCATTTTAAAAGAATTGTTTTGGAAAGAAATGTTGAGATTAACACTTTGACTGAAAGAGTTGCCTTTGCTGAATTTGAAACAAGCAAACTTCAGTCAAAGTTAGACAAATGGAACATATCAGGAATGAAACATGATGATCTATGTAAATCTCAACGGGGAGCTAGGATTAAAACGGGATTGGGTTATGAAAACGTAAAGGTCTATCCTTTCCTAGTACATACTGTTATTCTCCTATGCCTGTTCCTCATCCTTCTAATGATTTAATCAAAAAAGATACTGACAGTATGTCTGCAGGTTTAGAGGGTGTTAACTCTAAGCACTTTCGTGAAGACTACGACTATGGACCAACTAGTGGGCTTGGATGCACTAGTATTAGAACACCTAATTATCAGCAGTCTGTTTTAGATCACAAGTCTAGTTTAAATTTTGTTTTTGTTTCTAGTTCTCTTGTAATAGACTCTATTGTCTCATGTTCTCATGACGAATCTATTTCATCTTTTAATTCAGTACATTGTGGTGATCTCTTTTGTTCTAGTGATGATTATGATGCAACTGATCTTTCTACAAAGTCAACCGAGCAAATTAAAACTAACTGTTTTAAAAAATTCTTTTCTCATCCCATTCCATCTTTCACTCCATCAAATATGTCTTTATCTAATGAAAGAATTACCTCTTCGTCTGAAACCAGTACCAATGGAACTAGTTCTACTGGTACGTCAAACAAACATTCATCTATTTTTGTAAATAATAATTCTTGTTCAAATAAACTTTGACCTGGTGGCATGTATGAGACATTTAGTGACATTGATTCTAGTGTATCTGAATATGATGAGGAAATTATCATTGATCATATTCCTACTTCATCACATCACAGACCTAGACACAAACCTCATTGTTTCAGGTGTGGTCAAGAGGACCATCTTGTCAAGAATTATCTTACATTGCTTCATGGTCATCTTAA
The DNA here is from genome assembly GCA_018326385.1 of Flaveria bidentis. NCBI lineage: Eukaryota > Viridiplantae > Streptophyta > Magnoliopsida > Asterales > Asteraceae > Flaveria > Flaveria bidentis. Next base: position 254 of record BJCM01070974.1, on the reverse strand, counting down.
TAGGAACTGCTTTGGAAATAAATTAACAAAATTGGTTAATAATTTCTTTTGCAAAAAATCTGCTTCATCTAAAGTTAAAGTTGTTCAATCTTGGGTTCCTATTACACCTGGTTAATTGGTTCATTATTTCATTTCAGGAGTCACCCACTAAGATTATAAACAGTTTGTGGCATATAGATAGTGGTTGCTCCAAACATATGACAGGGCTGAAAGACTTGCTGACCAATTATCGGATTATTGATGGAGGATATGTT
>BJCM01070971.1:0-12662 GCA_018326385.1 Flaveria bidentis | reverse complement strand
ATGTCATACTATTTGCTTATATGATCATCTTTATGTTATGCTTATGGCTATGTTGTCGTGAATATTGATTAACACGACACAAGTCTCCATTTGTGTTCGGGTGACGTCATGACACGCTTGTCATCATACTTATATTGCTTCTCTAACGTATACCATGTGTTATGACGATCCCGTCTCGTTACATCCCCGTGTTTCCGCTTTAGCGGGGGTGTGACACGACGGGGAAGAAAGAGGGGGGTTTGAGTTTAAAACAAAGTTCACTTTGGACCGTCAAAATTTTAAGTTGTTATTCTTTTATGTCTAAACTTTTAGAATAAAGTTTCAAGAATTAAAAATTGGTCCCCAAACTTTGTAATTCTAAATATAAATAATTACTCAACTTATTTATTTAAAAAAACTTTATAAAGATTATAAATCTTGTAATATTTTTATAATTTAATTATTAAGATGTTTAAAATCTTGTAATTGATAATAGTCTTTATATATTTATATATCTTTATAAACTTTATAGAAATTTCAAAATCTATAATAATTAGAACTCGTATATAATACCTCGTAAGTTTATAAATTTATTAAAATGAAGATTAAATGTAAATTTAAATCATCAAATTCACAAAATAAGTAAATAACACGCTTATTGTTTTAAAATACCAAAACAAAGGAAATAGTTTGAATAATGTGTTTGATTTATATAATTGACAACGCGTGTTTGGGTCCATATATTGAAAAATAGCAGATGTTACAATTAACAAGTGGCATGTTGATAAGGTTAAGACCTTCATTGTAGTTCAAGGTCTGAAAATTGAAGACCTCTTGCTACCTTTGAACTATTTGAAGAATGAGGGCTCTTCTGTCAGTATCATACCTCCACCCAATTATGTAGTTGCAAGTTCCTTAAGGTGGGGATGACATAGCCCTTGGAATACCTTCCTCAAAGAGACTCTAAATGAAGGAGTCTATAGAGTCCACATTAATATGAACTTGAGGAAGTTGTTGAGCATGAACAATTGCAAGTGAGGATGGTGAGTCCTCAAAATCCATGCTCTTTGAAGAACTCATAGGTTCTGTGATTGTAATGACTTTCTCCTCCTTTTGGTAGCACCACTCTCTTGCATAACTGAGCTAGGAGTTAGGTCAATCACTTCCACAGGTTCTTGTGTTCCTGGACGAGCCCCTCTTAAAGGTCTCCCAACTAGTTTCTCCTTGAGATAAGATATCTCAAGTTGTTGATCATTGACCCTATTTTGTAGGGTAGTCACCTGAGATTCCAAGTGACTAACCTTAGAGACTAAATAGGTGCATGTTTTTTACAATTTTTGCACCTTTAGTCTCAGATTCCCCTCCTTTTCATCAGAAGATTCATTGGGGGATGAGATAATTAGACCAAAGTCCTCAGTCTCACCACTAGCATCAAGTTTGTGGCTGCTAGTTTTCCTCTGCTCACTGACAATTTCAGATGGAGTGTTAGCGGGCTGAGTTGCCATGGTTGAGGTCTTAGAAATGTAATCATTTGCAGAAGTGAGAGTCTCTTCCATACGGACCTCCTGAATAGGGTCAGAGACATCCACTTCAATGGTAGGTAGATAATGTGGGCTAGACAGAGGATTGTCAGGAGCACTCATCTCACTTTGAGTAGGGGAAGTATAAAGAGATTCATGATACTCACTGAAACCCAGGTCTTCACTTGAGTGTTGAGACTCAGAGTGAAGGCTTGAGGCTGTTGGGCTAATGAGCTCATAAGGCTAAGCATGAGGAACCTCAGCACTGATTATTGAAGAGATGGGAGTGGTTTGCTCCTCAGTGGATGTGGAAGCTCTGATTTGCACTTCCTCCTGTATGGGTAGTAGTATGGGGGCATGCACAGACTGTGTAGCTTGTGCAGAAGTTCGTTTGAATCTTCTTTGGTAGGTGAGGGTGATTTATGGTTGTTTTGGTGGTTGAGAGGTAGAAGGTGTGGGTTCAACACTAGCTTATGTTGCTAGGTTGTCACCTTGAGCAATGAGCTCTAACATTTTGGGGACAAGGTTGTTTCTATCCCAGAGAAGCCAAAAGTTGGTTTCCTCAAAATTTCAAAGATGTCAGGCTAAATCTGTTCCAATTTAAGAACATTACATGTTTCCCTTAACTATGAGCCCAGTTCACAGTTGAGAAAGTATTGAACATATCTAGAAAACATGTAATATTCTAAGGAGTCCAAGTTAGCAAGCAAATTTGTATAAACGAACTAAAAGTACCTGAACTTGACCCACTAAACCATCCCATGCACTATGAAGGAGAGATCTTCAGGAATCCAGTCCTAGTCCCCATGCTTGTTGGACAGGCTGTGGATGACTACATGAAGTAAGTACTTCCACTAGGTGGAGACCTTTCCTTTCTTGAAGGTCTTGACAGAGAAATACCCTTTATAGCCCATCTGCTGGAAGGATTGGTTAACAACTTCTTAAGGAAATGCCAATTCACCTTCCTCATCATCCACCTAAAGGTGGTGTTGATGATGGCCAGAGTAATGAAGATTGTCCTCCCATGCACTGTAGCAGACAATGCCTTCTCCCCATCCATAATGACCTATTGATAGGTCTTCCAAAAATCAAGCAGATGATCTTCATGGAGAACAGGATCAATGGTAAGGTAGGTGGAATAGTTGGAAAGAGCCAAAAACTAACAAACCTTTGAGAAATGAAGATCTTTCTCAGAGTGCAATAGAGCAACCTAATTTTGTTGCATGTGTAACTGCATGGAGAAGTTTGGGTCATTTTCTGCGGTTGAGGTTGGCCATTTTAGAAAGCTTCGAGGTTAAGAAAATGAAGAACAGAGGCAGTTTTAGAGAATTTTGGGAATTTACGTTTGGGAGTAAATGAAGATGATAAAGAAAGAGGGGGAACCGTTAGGTTTATATATGAAATGTATCTCAGACAAAGTTAATGAAAGAGGATAAACATTGAAATCCGGATGTCAGTCCCACCTCTAAAAAAGTAGTTTTCTTTTTCCCAAAAGTTTGTTTTCTTGGAAGTCGAAAATCTTCTAAAGGTAATTTTGTCTTCGGAAGTTTTGATGAAAAGCTTCCGAAGCCAAATTGGCTTCGGAAGATATTCCAAAAGTTTTGGAAATTTTGCTTTGGAAGAGTTCATCACTTGAAAGTTTTAATAAAAACTTTCGAGAGTTAATTGCTTTCGGAAGAAAATTGTTCTTTAAAAGACACAAGTATTTTGAAAAGAAAGTAAGTTTTGGAAGATATTGTGAAAATTTCTTCTGAAGGTAAATTCTTCCAAGTAGTTGTTTGTTTTGAAGACTTAAATTTCTTCCAAAGGAAAATAGATATCTTCCGAAGGATCAAAATTTTTTCAAAACTCTAAAGAATATCTTCTAAAAAGATTTTTGTTCTTCCAAAGTAAACCAGGATTTATGAAAATGATAGAAAAGACAACTTATAACACACAATTTTTAAAAATAATATGATTAAGTTTTAAGAAATAACTACTCAAAGTTAATCATTCCAACAGCTTAAATAATATATTTAAATCTCTACTCATAAAAGGTTTTGGTAAACAATTCAGCATATTGTTCTTTTGTGTTAACTTTGACTAGTTTGATTAATCATTTCTCAAAATTATCTCTAATCAAATAATACCTGATATTGATGTGCTTTGTCCTTGAGTGTTGCATAAGGTTCTCTGTGATAGAGACATCATTGTTGTTGTCTATGTGAATGGGAGTCTCCTTGAAATTTAATCCGTAATCTAGCATATGATTTTGAATCCAAAGCTCTTGAGTATAGTAGCTTGCAGCAGCAATTCATTCAACTTTAGTAGTTGATGCAAAGACACGGTATTGCTTCTTGCATTGCCATGAGACCATCCTTCCACCAAGGAACTAACATCCCCCTGATTTAGAATTTTCAGTCATATTGCATCGACCATAACCACTATTTATATATGCATATAGATTGAAGTCAGAATTCTTTGGATACCAAAGGCCAAGAGTTGATGCACCTTTGAGGTATCTTAAAATTCTCTTGACAGTGATTAGGTGGGACATTTTAGGGTTGGCTTCATATCTTGCACAAATACATGTAGCAAACATGATATCAGGCCTGCTAGTTGTGAGGTACATAAGAGACCCAGACATAGCCCTGTAAAGGTGTTCATCCACACACTTCCCTTCAAGATTAGGCCCAAAGGAGTGGTTTCTTGCTATGGGTGTGTTAGCAACCTTGCAGTCAGTCATGATGAACCTCTTGAGTATGTCCTGAATATACTTTGACTGACTTATGAAGATGCCATCTTCAACTTGCTTCACTTGAATTCCTAGAAAGTCTTTGCAGAGCTTTGCATTAGTTGACCTAAATATAATGTCATCTATATATACTTTAACTAGCATTAAGTCATTTCCTTATCCTTTGATGAAGAGAGTTCCATCTATAGTACATTTTCTGTATCCATGCTTGTAGAAATACTGAGATAGAGTCTCATACCACTTCCTTGGTACTTGGTACAGCCCATAAAGAGCTTTATCAAGCTTGCAGACATAATCAGGATGATCAGGGTCTGCAAAACCAGGTGGTTGTTTGACATACACCTCTTCATCAATCACCCCATAACGAAAGGCACACTAGACATCAAGTTGGTAGACCTTGATGTTCTTGGATAAAACAAAAGCTAAGAATATCCTAACAACTTCCAGTCTTGTTTAGGAGCAAATACATCTGTGTAGTCAATTCCTTCATCTTGTGTGTACCCTTGAACAACTAGTCTTGCCTTATTTTTGATGATAAGTCCTCTATCATCCTTCTTATTCCTATAACCCATTTGGTTCCTATAGTAGTCTTCCTATGAGGAAGAGAACATAGGTTCCAAACCTTTTGCTTTTTGAATTAAAGCAGTTCTTCTTGCATAGCTTCCACCCAACTTCCATCCTTCAGAGCCTTATCAATCTTCTTAGGCTCTATCTGAGATAAGAAACAAGAGTGAAAATAAATATTTACATCGTGGGTTTGTCCTCGTGTTCTTACCCCTAAATCAATATCTATAATGATGTTTGAAGTAGGATGAGACTTGTGGATCCTTAGCTGAGGAATCACAGCAAGTTGCTAAGACAAATCTAAATTAGAAAATTTTAGATCTGGCATTGAGGTTTCTCCCACCACATCGACAGACTTATCAAGTGAAACTTGATCCAATGAGTGTGTGAAATCATTGATGTTATCTTCAATGGGACAGTTATCAACATCTAGAAATTCTTGATCACTGTCACCATCACCGTTATCTTCTACATTTGAAGTTTCTTTATCTGGTTGTTAAGCCTCTGAGCTGGAATTTGAAAGCATCTTAGATGGGACAGTTATCAACATCTAGTGATGGAGTTTCTTTTCTTTGGATTGTGAGATACCTTGTGTTGCTTTCCTTTCAGGCATGCAACACAATGGTCATCACTTGTAAACTCTTTCTTTGGCATTCCACTTACCAAATCATTCTTAATTAGCTTACTCGTGTTCTTAAAGTTTACATACAACATTCTTTTATGCCAGAGAAAAGACTCATCACTGTTTTCTTTAGACAGAAAGCATGAAACTTCTCCTGACGGAGATGTTTCTTGCAAGTCCATCTTGTACATGTTCCCTTTCCTGGGGGCTCTAAGCATGATATTCTCATGAGGAATGACCACCCTAGGCTTATGAACAATGCATTCACGCTTAGTAAAAAGCATGTTATGACTCTGATCATAAAATTAAGATACACTCAGAAGATTGTATCCAAGCTCCTTGATAAAGTTTACCTTCTCCATGCTGAGCTTACCATTTGTGACCTTGCCCTTTCCAGTAATGTAACCACCAGCATCTCCTCCAAAAGCAACTGGTCATCCATCAATCTTTTTAAAATTTTGGAGTAGTGACCTATTGCCTATCATGTGCCTCGAACAGCCACTATCAATGATCCATACATTTGTGTTTATCTTTAGCTATTCCTGTACAAAAGAGATGGTTAGTTACATTTGGAAACCCCTAAGCCTTATTAGTCTTAGGTTTATCAAAAGAAGTTGAAGGTAATGAAAAAGTAATAGATCTTATAGTCATGTTTTGAGGATCTTCTGCTATTGTTGATGGAGAAATCTCGGTCGCTTGGTCTTTCTTTGTCTTCCACACCACCTTTGGAAGCTTAGACTTGACCTTCAATACTTCGGAAGTTTTACTAACTTTAGAAGTTATGATGACTGGACCTTCTGAAGATCTTGCTAACACTACAGCAAGCTTCAGTGCTTTAGAAGTATTCCCTTTTTCCGAGACCAAATTTTCTTCCAAAGGCAATTTTCCACTTGCCTTTATCTTCATTTTGGAGCTTTCGAAGGAAACAAATTTTCCTTTCGAAACTTGTTTCTTCTTAGAACTCTTATAAGTCTTTTTCTTGATCATATGGAGAATACCTTTTAGATTTGAAGGACAATCCTTAGCCAGATGAGAGGTTCTCTCACACATGATACATTCCATTTTCTTCTTTCTAAAAGCTTTCTTCTTTGAACAAGGCTGAACTTGATCACTTTCCTTTTCCACCTTTATCTTTGCAGATGCAGTGGAAGTCCTTTTAGGGTGAGAACTTTCTTTGGAATTGGATGGATTAGGTTGCGCAATAGTGGTACACAACTGATCATCCTTCTTCTTGTTGTTGAGATGAGTTGATACTACACTAGAACTCCTTGTACTAGAGTTCAATTTAGAATCTTCAAACTTTACAACTTCAAATCCTGCAGAGCTAAAAACTTGTTTCTACTTAGAGTTGTAGATGGCCTTGATCTCTTGAACCTTATTTGCTTTTCTTTGACTCTTCTTGATCAGGTTCTTTCTCATAGACTTAGTCATCCCAGGCTTCTTACTCTCCTCAGAAAGATAATGACCCTTCTTAGAATCCTTTTTTTCACTCTTCTCAGAGTTAAAGATGGCCTTGATCTCTTGAGCCTTCTTTGCTTTTCTTTTGCTCTTCCTGATCAAGTTCTTTCTTATAGACTTAGTCATCCCAGGCTTCTTACTCTTCTCAGAAAGATAAGTGACCCTTCTTAGAGTCCTCTTCTTCATTTTTCTTAGAGGCATTTTTTACTATCTCTTTATTATCCTCTTCAGTCAAAGGATCTATGAGAGGAAGCTCATCTTCACAAGTTTCACACCTAGGAGATCTTACCGACAAGATTATTTGCGGAGGAGCTATCTCACTAGATCATAGTCCCTGCTTATTCTAATAACAAACTTTTGCATGTAAGGATGAGGATATAATGTTCTTGAAGGTCTCTTCTTCAAGAACACATTTTTCTATCCTGGCTTTACTGATCACAAGCTCAGCGTGGCATTTAGTCAACTTGGTTATGAGATATTTGATCTGTGAACTGTAGTTGGTGTGTTCATGTTTAAGAACTGAAATGGTTTTTTCTAAGTCCTCTATCTTTAGTTTATAGTCATTTGCAGCTGTTTTGAAATTAGATTTTAAGATATTCAAGGACTTAAGATCAGATCTCATCTCTAAATTGTAGGACCTGTATCCATTAACTTTAGCAATATATATTCAAGTATACAGAGATGTTCCAATACCTTTGCTTCATCATGATCAACCATAAGTGCTTGGTTTGGATATGCATCTTCCACCTGAAAGCTCCAGTCAAAGCCTCCTTTTTTATCAAAAACTAATGCTTGCTGCTTTGGCGTCTCATTCTGGTTGGCTTTCTCAGTGTAGTTTGGTCTGGTTTGTGCTTGGCCACCATTTGTTCTTGGTGCCTTGATGTAAGAGGCTTGGAACGATATTTATCATGATTAAATAGTTAACTTTAATGTGTTTAATGAACTTATGTATAAAGTATTGTGTTGAATAAGTTAACTACGATGATTTGGTGTTTTGAAGGTTAAAGGCGATGATTTTACGTGATTTGAAGAATGTATATGGATGATAAATGAAGATCATGATAGATGAGGTGATAGAAAATTCAATTATGAGAACGTGACCGAAAACGGGGAAGAAAACGGAGTCCGAATGAATTATTTATGAAGAAAAGAAGATTGGAAGAAAAAAAGAGAAAGTTTCTGGCCGCGAGAGGGTGATGACCTATGGTGGTGTCAGAGAAGATTTAGCAAAAGAGGGCAGAAGGCAGCCAAAGTAGCCTACGGCGGTGAGGTGACCTACAGCGGCCAGTGACGAAAAAACGTGAATGAAAGGCGGAATTTTTAGGTTTAATGGAGGACTTTTCACTCTAAGCCGCCCCCAAGGTACCCAAACAACCCCAATCGATCTAGGAGGCTTTTGGAGGCAATTTTAAGGCTCAAGATCTCATTTTTATCATTCGGTTTGAATGTTTCATGTTAGATACCATGTTTGCTTTCGATTTTGAGTTGTTTTTCGTTTCCATGTCCGGCTAATCCACCCGTGATCATCTCCGGGTGGTAAGGTTTATACTATGACTTATTCTTGATTGTTTTTTGTTAATCTTAATGTTTGAACACAGTGAATTAAATCGAGTAACATTATTAATTGTTTTGAGATTCTAAAATATGTGGTTTATCTTCAATCCAATTGTTCTGTTCTTGAATGTTTTAGATTTATTTTCATCCGTAAACGTCAATTGTGGATGGGATTGGGGTAAAACAAACGTAGGGTATGATTTGGATAAGTGCGTAGACACAGCTTCATTCAATTCATTATCTTAAAACGAGTTAATTTGGTTATGTCTATGTGACCCGTTAAACTAAAAAGAGCAAGCCTGAGTCATAAACCTGAACCTCGGAGAGGATTACTTCTCTCACCATTAGTTACAATCAATTTTACTTTTTAATTTATGTACTTTTTCAATTTAGTTAAGTTAAAAGTAATTTCAATAAACCTTTAAACTTTACGAGTTGAACCACACTTTCCATATATTCCCTGTGGATCAACCCAACTTACCCTAGTTATCTTCGGTGAGTTTGGACCGTTATAAATTATTTTTTATAAGGCTTGACAAGCCGATATCATGCCTTGCACTCCCTTGCAAAATGGCCCATTTGGTTATAATTGTAACACTTTACTTTGCTTTATCCAGCCCAAATTTTCCACTGGTTGCATTGCTTGGAAACTTCCTTCCATGTTGTAGAACTTCTTGGCTCTGTGAGTGAGAAGAGCCATCTGCTGGACTATTTCCATGTACTCCAGATCATCTGGATGGATACAGTCCAGGTCTTCAAGGGTGACTAGAAAGTTGCATGTGCTTTCATCAAAAGACATAAAGGCATGTGAAGAGCTTGTCTCTTTAAATGGGATTTCTTGAGTGTAGCTTTCTTTTGGTGTCTCTGGTAAGGTAATGAAAGGACCCTTTTGTGAGTTGTCAGGGTAGCATATAAGATGATGTTGAGGTTCTATGCTATCCCTTTCAGTCATATGTTGGGTTGAACTCATTTGATTGATGGCGTTACCAGATGAACCTTGCATGTTCATCTCCATCTGGTATCCACTGCGAATACCATATAACTCAGTTAGAGTGAGAGTCTTAAGGTTCTCAGTTCTCTTGATAACAATACAGTAATGTGTCCATTACCTAGGAAGAGAGGACATAAACTTCCTTACAATGTCCTTGTTTTCAAGAGTCATTCTAACATCCACTAGAGTGTCCACAATCTCAACAGACCTAAAGTATTGTTGAGTCATGGTTTCACCTGTTTTAAAGGTGAAGTTTTCAAACTGCTACTTTAGGATATCCTTCTTGTTCTCTTGGCTTCAGTAGACTCCTCATACATCAGCTTTAGTACATTCCATACCTGCTTAGCTATTTTGCATTTCTTGAAGCCTCTATATATGTAGTTTGGAAGAGTAGTTTGAAGAGATGTCATGGCCTTGTGATCAACTTTTACACTCTTCCTGTCTTCATCATAGTAGTCAGCTATAGCCTTTGGAATCATACCACCCCTAGCAGCAGCTAAAGAGGTGCTTGGTATGTAAGGTCCTGAGACAACAGATTCCAACATCCTGAAGTCTTGTGACCTGATGAAACTTTCCATTATTTGGCACCAAGTGTCAAAATCTTCAAGAGTGATCAGTGGGGACTTTGTCATGGTTCCAGTTTTCATATCAGTTTTAGTGATAGCTTTCATTTGAGATGTTAAGTATTTTGTGTGTGTGATGGATCTTAAGATGCTAAGATCTTACAATCAAGATCCTGGAATGCTCTGATACCAATTACCACCGTTTAAGGGATGGTCACTTACAACACAACACACAATAAAGAGAGTGAGTTAGAATACTTAACAGATCAAATAGAGAACTAGTAACTGGTTACACTTTGATACAATGAAACACAAGTAATAAAGAGATAGAACAATAACAAGATAACACAAGTGTTTAGTTTTCAAGAATGTTGTATATTGCTCTCAAGTTCCTTACAAGTTTTACAAAGCATAAAGAAAGATACAAGGGACCTGAGATCTTTATACTATATCCTACGGCCAGCCATACTTTGAAGGCCAGCTAGATACATGATCTAGACAACAACAAAATCAATGTAGAGTCAAAAGGCAGATTGTCTTTTGACTAGTGACTATGACATGTCATAGTTCACATCCTAATATATTAGAAAAATGATAAAATTACATAAAGTAAAAAGTAATAGACTCAAGACATCAATGTATAGTTACCTAAAGCATGGATCTTTCACCAACTTGTGAAAGTTGGTGAGTCAAAAAAGTTGCAACGGAAAGGTGGTCCAGCTTTTTGATAAAGGTACATCAGATAAGCATGTACTCAAAGGTATTCGGAAGAAATCTATCGTCGTGTGTTGGCTTTAGAAGGCTTCATTTTTGGCTTCGGAAGATGTTGGTCTTGGCTTTGGAAGATTTCACACTTAGAATATTTTCCAAAGCATAGTGTGAAACTTCTAAAGCATTCTACTTAGTACTTTTGTGCATGCATGCATGATAGACTTTGGATGTTTTGAATTGCATTAGCCTTATATGAAACCTTACAAGTGTGATTTTCGTCAAACCACAGGGACGAAAATAGTAATTTACTTGTTCTATTTTATGTGTACAGTTACCTGTAGTTATTGGATATTAATCGTAAAAGGTTATCGTGTATTATTATACGTTTATCAATTCGGTAAAGTGTGTGGGTGTATATTTTAATATATTAGAAGTCAATAACGGTGTCATTAGGGTTAGAGTTATAGTCACGGTTGTGATAACACCTATATAATAAACATTTCCTTCATCTTTTTCACCGATTGTATATATGGGTGGTCAATATGGATTGTAAATATTGTTGTGCATGTTTCTATATCAAAATTATATAAAGTATAAGTGTAGATTGTTGTAACTCAAGTAGATTATATTGTTTGAATATTTCTTGATTCCAACAAATGATATCAGTGCCATTTGTTTCTAATGATGAAACATCAAACCTTAATAAAAATTTAAAATCAATTCTCAAATGTAACACCCTAGATAAATCAAATATTGGCCATAGACAAGAAAGATGTTGTGTTCATAAGAAATGTCCTGCCTCTAGATAACCAATGCATTTTGGTCGCTTTGGTTGTGAATGAATAGATGACTCTCTTTGAAGTTTTCACCCAAGCACCCAAAAGCAAATTCATAAACTATTCTTAACAAAGCGGACAATATTGTTGGTATAAGTGGTCGGGCGTTACAAATGGTATAAGAGCTAATCTAGTGTCATTCAGGATCATGTGGCAAACCTCATCAAGGATGGTGAGTCCCCGAGGGTGTTTAGAGTATCTTAGGAAAATCCCTAGGCAACTCCTAATCAAGGATAATGAGTCCAAAAATGGGTGTGATTGTGACACCCTAGGAAACTCCCACATCAACCGTGGTTAACATAGATGTTGAGTTCATAAGAAATGTCCTGCCTCTAATATCACGAACATGTTTAGGTGATTTGCTTGTGTGCTCAAATGACAACAATCCAAGGATAGGTAACCTCCTTGTGAAGTTTTTACTTGGGAGATCATAAGAAAATCCATAAGCTCTTTATGGGTAAAGCAGACAATATTGGGGGTATGAGGAGTCGGATGTTATACATGATCATATAAAAAGTAGTCAAAAGAAGTTTGATTCCCTCGGTGAAGATAACGACGGGAGATAAAATTAGTTATAAACTTTGTACTATGAGTATGGGATGAGGGAAGGGTGCGAGGCAGGCTAGAATGCAAATGTATGATTTGCGGGTCTTGCAGTTTAGGAAGAAGTAGATGCATCTTTTGTTGGTGGCACTAACCCCATTAGAGAATTCGCACAACATGTTTCGAAAAACCACATGGAGATTGAGAAAGGACTTGTAGATTAAGTATTGGTATCAGAGCCGGAGTTTTGGATTCACATTGATTCAGGTCGAATTTCATTGTTGAAATGCTAAAATGAAAGAAGATTTGAAGAAAACTTGAAGAAAAAGTCATGGGTGTTCTTCATGAGATCCAAGGATTTGAAGGTGAATCTGATGGATCTAGCATGAAATTGATGTTATTTGATCATCAACCATGATCAAACCATCAATTAGAAGCGGAAGATTGATGTTCGGATCAGATTCCATGAAGATTGGAAAGAAGGGCAAAAGTTCGCTATTTACACACACTAGTGTGTATGTTCTTGGTGTTTTCAGAAATTCCCAGATCTGAAACATGGAAATGGAGTTTGGATTGATTTGGATTCT
>BJCM01070966.1:0-12317 GCA_018326385.1 Flaveria bidentis | reverse complement strand
TTTAATTAATTTTATCATAATAATATATATAATAATTATGATTTATGTACATATATATTATATATATTTTATATGTAAATAAAAAAATTATATAAAACAAAAAGCTCGTTTAGACTCGCAGCTGGCTCGAGCTCGAAATCTAAAGCTTGAGCTCGAGCTCGTTTAGTAAACGAGCCATGATGTGAGCTCGAGCTCGTTTAGTAAACGCGCCATGATGTGAGCTCGAGCTCGTTTAAGCTCGACTTGATTCGAGATTTTTTCTAACCGATCCCGAGTAGCTTGCGAGCCGGCTTGCCTCGTTTACACCCCTTAGGGGAGAGTGAGGAGAGGTAATTTTTTAAGACTTAAACTTTTCAAATAGGCCGTAGCCCGTAAAAGTTATCTGGATACTGGGCTGGAAACTAAAAAGTGCTACTCAAAATAGTTTGGATTTTGGAAAAGTCATGGACTATTGGCCCATTACAAACTTGCAGCATTATGGGCCTAACAATCCTTTAGAGAATTAGAGAAGAGCTGATGGCCCAAATCAATTTTGTGAATGCATAAGATGTTACCCAGCTACAAAACAAACACACTCATTGCATATTGTTCAATAGCAAAAACATTTAAAAAAATTGCGTACTGGTTCTTCAAAAGAAAAAAACATCTTGTCATAAAAAAAAAACATCTTGTCATCTATTTAAGTTATTTATTTTTCAACAGTTGATATTTTACATAAGGTAGTGGAAACATAGCAGAGGTGCACCTTTTTTTTTCGAAGTACGTTTATGTTCAAACAATTTAAAGAATTCTGAATATACAGTTATGAGTTATGACGTGTTTTTTTATCTATGTTTTAGCGTAAAAAGTTTTCAAAACATAGTTGTGCGTCATATAAAATCTAAATTTGTACACGCTTAATATTATCAACATTAAAGTTTATAATCATTTGATTTTCCCTGTTGCAGCCTAGCTGCAACCACGGTTTGCCAAGGTTCCAGTTTTGTATAAAATTTTGAATGTTATAAACGACGTCTATCTTTTGTTGTCCTTACATTCGTTCACTTGTAAACATTTCGTTCACTTGTAAACATTTCGATGTTATTTTTTTTACAAGTTTGCGCCCTCATAATGTGGATGTGGGTGTCTTAATACTGATTATTTTATTGATTCTTTACACCAGTTTTCCACTAATTAATACTAGTGTTAATACTAGCTATGAAACAAAATCAATACAAAACATAAAATTCAATTACGTGTCAAATTAAGTAACAACATAATTACTTTTTTTTACCAAACAATACTTGATTTCATATAAAAATAAGCCATTTGTCTAAATATAACTCTAACAAAACTTAAAAAATAAAAACATATATATAAGATACAAATACAGTCATTTGCTAGTTTCAAAATCTCTTAATAGCTTCGCACGTGTCCATAACGTGTCACATAGACCGAGATTGGTGGAGGGTTTTCAAACAAAAACAAAAACAAAAACAAAAACGTGAGTTTACTTGGTAACCACTAATACACAACTTCACACACTTTCATCATATTTACGGTCGGGGCCTTCCCCTTCTATCGGACAAATAACCAATAACACAACAACAACAAAACAGAAACACAATTATATTGTCCAAATAAAATATATTTATAAAAACTAGCAAGTGATTATAAAGATTTGATTTGATAAATAGATATATATTTATATCACATTATTATATATTCTAAGTTGCTTTCTAGACACATAACTTATTATAAGAATTATTATAGTCTATTTTTATTTTAAATATTCTTAAGTTTTTAAATTACTTTTTGTTGAATCAAAAAATAGTAAATTCCTTACATGCTTTTTTATAATCCATTATGGTTAATCTTGTTAAGCAACATGGTAGGTTAATTAAATATAATCAAGCGATCATAAAAGATTTTAATTGACAAGAATGAGACTTGAAACTCAGATAGACAAAAAGTCTTTTTAAAACGCACTATCCGAGTATCCTCCTATTTATTAATGAATCTTCTTTTTCCTAATTAAATATCTTGATCGATGGTAAAGCATATAGGTTGTGAGTTTAAATATGGTAAATGTAAATGTGATAGATTTTAAAAATAAAATACGAGTACTTTAAAGAATATGTGTACGTATACACCAGTAAAAAGTTTTATGAATCGTGTTATATTTTAACGTTCATTTCAACATTGAAACTAAAAAGTCAAACCATATACCTCAACTTGAAACACAAACAAGCGGGCTGAGTTCCATGATATCCAGTAATGTCGAAGTATTGGAAGTGAAACATCATAGGTTTTTTTATTCAGCCATTATATAACGTTTTATGTTACAATGTTAATATAACTTGCATCTTAGGAAACAATATTCCAGTTGTGTGTTTTTATTTAACTAATCATACGAGTAGAATAATTGAGTAACTTAAGAGAAAACGGACACGTGTTTTATCTTCTTGTCCATGTTGTAATCTAATAAGAGATTGTGGTTATTTTGTGCATTTAAAGGTTCTTAAAAAGATTTTCAATATCTATGGGGTTGTAAACAACGAATTGTCATCACTCTCATTGTTAAGGTGAATAGAGAGTTACATATGGCTAGAACATGGTTTGAGAGGGTTGCGTGATATTAGCGAAGATTATCTAACTGAAACCATATAAAATACCACTAAAGCATTTGAAATCATATAAAATACCAATAAAATAAGTTTTAATTTGAAAAAAATTAACACAAGCTGTGAATATGATCCGGTCGTTAGTATGGTATTAAGAGGTCTCATATATGATAGGACTCCGATATACGAACACCCTGTCAGGTGTTATGCGGAAACTCTTTGAATTTTTTTCACGACCCGTAAAGACCCTTACGGGCCATATTGGTTTGTAAAATACCAAATCGTGAATTTATAAAATGTTACGGTCCGTATTGATCATTACGGCCTGTAATGACATTAATTTATGGGGTCGTAACAAGGATTATGACTGTAAGTAAAATTTTCTGTTTTTTTAACTTTTTTTTAATATTTATTTTTTCAATAAATGTTTTTTAATATTTTAAAATTAATTAGGTTATAGTACGTTTTAGTTTAATATAAATTAATTATAAAATTTATAAATAAGTATTTTATAAAAGCAAAAAAAATATAAGAATCAAGAATTTGAATTTACTTTAAAAGTATATATAAAAATAAAAAAAAATTTAACCTTAAATTAGGGTTGTGTTATTAGAACATTATTCTTCCTCTTTTTCTCTCTTTATATATATATACTAGCTTTAGTAAACCCGTGTATTACACGGATTAAATAAATAAAATATTGATATAATAAATATATTTAATTATAAAATGATATTTTAAGATATGATATGACTGTTATTACGTATCAGAAATGACTATAAATAATAAAATAGTGATAGCAACTTTTTAAAAATTTTAAAAATAAATATTTTATTCTAAAATAAACCGTATAAAAATAACATTTTGAAAAAATTTCTTATTACAACTCCGTAATATGATTTTTTTTGTTTTAAAAAATTTACTTATTAATAAATATCAATTTATTTACAAATAACCTTAATACACAGATTCCTTTCTTAATTTATTATATATTAAAATGTATTAAAATAATTTTATTAGTAATTAAGATAGTTATTTAATTGGTGAGAGAGGTGGAAAAAATTGATGAGAATGATTGTGGTGCTGACACGTGACACCCTTATTTACCCTCTTATTAGAGTAGCAAGATAAGATAAGATGTGTGTGTGTGTGGATGGGGTCAAATTACCAATAACCAATATATGTATTTATAATATATTCATATAAAGAATAATAAAATATCTTAATAACCAATATGAACATGTTATATTTTAAAATTAATTAGGCTATAAAAAATAAGAGTTGGGTTACACAAACGCCCATTTATGTTATTGAGACACCCTATTGTCTCTATCTATATTAATGTATCTATATGTATGTATAGAATGATATAGAGATAATAAAATAAATTGAGTGTATCAATAACATACCCTTAACACAAATTACTAATGTTTTGTTATAATTCACTTACAAACATTTCATATAATTAAAAACTACACTCGCAAATTTATAGAGAACGTAATGTGAATGCTTCAACTAAAACATTTATTTATATAACTTATAAATAAATGTTTTATAAAAGTGAAAAATAAACCCAAAGAATATTATTAATTAATAAATCATAAATGAAAGAAAAATGTTAAAAATATAAAAAAATAAAAAAAATCAGTATTTTATTTACGCTCATAAGGCTCATTACGACCCTGCATTATGGGTCCTAATGCACAATACGGGCTGTAAAAGTATGTAATTACCGGCCGTAACGGACAATACGGACCGTAAAAAATAATGAATTGACTAATTTGATATTTACAGACCAATACGACCCATGAAGATTCTTACAGACCGTATAAAGGACATTCAGATATCACTATATATATATAAAGTATCCCTATATAATATAATATTAACGGTTCTTGTATATTTACAGTGGCGTACAAATAATCACGAAGAAAGAAATAGATAAGACAACAGAAAGTAAAAAGTTTTTATTCCAAATAAGATCGTAAAGATACGAACAACTGCACATGATCTTCCAGAATAACTTGGAAAACATGAAAAGGGAAATTGCTTATTGTGGCCCACTTATGAGGTTCATCATTAATTGAATGCTTTTAGAGCAAATAAAAATGAATTGCAAGATGATATGATTAAAGCCATGGACACGCTGTTTGACATAAAGTTATAGCGATTAAATTTAAAATACACCATTCCCATATAAGCCCCACTAGAGTGATGGTTTAATGCATTAATACCATTCTGTTATATTCATAAAAATATGTCTTATAATATTTCTAAATAAATAAAAGATTACATAACCTATAAAATTGTAAATCAAACAGAACAAAATATTGAAACAATGCACGCTTTATGTTGCAAAACACGTGTAATGTCCAGAAACATAACACATAATACATTGTGCAAAACTGTATGAAGATCCATTACTATTATTATTATCTACTTGTAGCAAATCAATAATCATAAATTGTACACCATTTTACAACTCCACCACCACCATCAACACTCAAACACTTGTATCTTGTATATCTATAAACTAATATCTATCATCTCCGTGATGATGATCACCATCATCACAAGAAGAAATGCTCCACAATCATTATAAATAAATAAAAAATTGGAACTTTATATGAATTTTCCCCAAAATAATTACCATTTAAACCCTGGTTGTTCTTGAGCCTTGATTCTATTCAAAACCCCTTCCACTGCCACATCAAACGCATCTTTCATACCTTCAAGACCTTCATGTGGCTTTGCATACACAATTCTTGGAATATATTCTATCACTTTTTCCCTCATTTTGCTCACTTCATCTTTCCCAAATTTCTCAAGTACTCCTTTAATTGATTTCCCATTTAAAATCTCTTTCTTATCAATAAAAACCGAGTAACTCTCGGGTTCACCCGGCAAGAACCATTCGTACTGAGAGTACGCGGTTCTATTCCAGAAGAAAACCGGAATAGAACCCGCGATCATGCAGTCGAAAATGGATCGCCGGGTGAAACTATCGCCTCGGGGCTGAAGACAAAACTCGGCCCCGAGGAACGATTCAAGTATCAACGAAGTCCCATTAGAGCATTTCGACCCGCCACAATCCACGACCCGACAAGAACCCGACGAGTTGTAACACTGGTTCAACAACAACCCACGAAAATCGTTCTTGATGAGGCCACGTGTCGCACCAGCGAAACAGAACAGCGTGGTTCGCGTACGTGTACGGACGAAGTCCTGCCACGTGGGAACATCTGACGGAGAGGTGGGGTGGAATCCAGTGGGGTAGGGAACACCGACGTCAAAATAGTCCCATGAGTTGCGTTCAATAAGGAGACGCGTGATGTTTCTCATCCCTGGTAAATAGATACAACCAGAGCCCCAATCTTCATCTTTAGAACGCCGGAAATCCCATGTGATGCGGCCCATGGTAATGAAATGATCCCAACCGTCCGATTTGTTCCAGTAGGGTTGATCGTGAACCCATTTCAGCATCATGTTACAGTGACGGTCACGATCAACCGCAGTGTAAGTGTTCGTCCATAGATATTTTCCGACTGCGAGTCCAGCGTAAAACGGGATGTAATACGCAGTAGCTGATTCAGGTTCTAACGTTCTACATCGGTAATTCAACATCCGATTATGATAAATAATCTCCGACGCAAATTGATCCGTCCAAAACCACGCTCCGGCGAGACTCTCCGGCACAACTCCGGCGAGCTGTGTGGCTTTCCGACCAAAACCATCGTTCGAATACGTGTCGCAACGAGATCCCCAAGGGTTTAACTCGTTACAATTTTCCAATAATTCGGTGTTGAAATACGGTGGGAGGTCGTAAACGTATACCTTACCGGAGGGGCATTCGCTATCGCCGCCGTGGACGGCGGAGATGGTGGGTGATTTAGGGAGGTGGGGTGGGCTGAGGGCGGCGGATGTGTGAAAATTGCGAGCGATTAAGAGGAGGAGGATCTGGAGGAAGAAGATGAAGAAGATAATCCATGTGCGAGGGAGATAATGTTTGAGCGAAACGAATGAATTTTTTCGATCTAGTTCTAGTTTTTGTGGTGAAGGAGGTGTGTTTGAGGGTGAAATCATTAGGTTGATGAACTTGAGTAGTTTTCGGTGGAGTAGAGGTGGAATATCGTCTGGGGTTTTAATCATTTCAGGTGGTTTTAGGGCGGAGATGTGGTGGTGGTGTTGGTGAAGGGGTGGTGGCAGCTTTAGCCCTTCAGAGAGAAAAGGAAAGTTTTTTTTTTCTGAGAAGATATAGGGTATATAGCTTTGTTTTATTAGGCTCTAGTGTTTACTAAAGTTACATAATCAACCTCCGTCTTCAAGGAATGACCCGATCAAAATAATAATGAGTTCTGTATTTACCAACACAATTATATAGAATATATTATAATTTTACGCTCATATTTCAAGATAATAGTTTTTAAATCATTTACGTGGATAATCATCAACCTTTTTCCCTGTAAAACAATCTTATATCGAGTTGCTAGCATATAAACTATAATGAAAATAATTGTAAACATCAAATTGTTGGAGCTTAGTGTCAAGTAATATGATCTTGAGGGTGTTTTATGTAAGAGTTTAATATTTTAGAGGGTATATAGTTAATGATGTTTGTTACCGACAAATTTGGTATTTACTAAATTTGGTTATCAAAAACGTCAAAGGTAAAATGTATCACTTTACAGCATATAGGGTACGGATTTGTGGTGAAATTTTGTTTAGAGGTAAAAGTAGACTATATAGTTGCTATAAAAAACATCAAATGTATTACTTTACAACCTATAACTTTTTAAAGTACAGTTCATGAGTTGTAGTCTTACTAGATACAATTTATTACTAGTTGGTCAAGAGTTTTATTACAGTAGTCCTTTAAGTGCCGTGTTTACCTTGAAATGATGGACGAGCCGGGTCACCAACAATGTCTGTGTTTGCGGACGTGGGTTGCCTTTCGCCAATAGATTTACCTGGGTGACCGAGTTTAAAAATTATTTGTTGGTCGTTCAGTAAAAAGATGAATAAAAGAATTAACACCACTTATTTAAATTAGACTTAAAAAATGATTAAAACGATAATACACGTCAAGAAAGCGTTAGTTGATTGCATATGATTCATTGGCTTCAAATGTTATCACTCATTAATTTATTTTTCAATATGATTATAAACTTTTGTTATTTATCTATGGAACTATTCTTGAGTGATTACTGGATCATATATACAAGCGTGATGATTTTAGCTATAAATATATTCAGGTTTCCGTAAATAGATATATATTTAATATGCTACTTGAAAACAAACTATTTTCCAAGACAATTTTCATGCATCTTGTGAATATTTAACCTGAGGGAGATTCGGTCATTAGCATAACAAGAAGGACCAATTATGTAAGAAAGTGCAGTGAGCCCATGAGATTCATGGAATGGCAACCGACATAATAAAGGTCTTAAATTTACTGACATTTGTCAGTTTTTAAAAGTTTTTAACCTGCCATCTTATTATCGATTTATTGCTACTGTCTCCTGTTATATGCGACCCAACGCACACTTAGACCAACCTAGACGAATATTGGAGTCGATGCATGTTTAAAGAGTTTGCACTTGAGAGATGAGGCACCTTAGGAATTCATTTGAAATACTCTTGAAAAAAATTCTACGAACTAGAGTTGGAGTTTGAACAAATATATAATGGGCTTGAAAGTCCTGGGACTCATGAATTTTGTTCCTATCGCCATGTAAAGGGGTGCCGGACTCAATATATAAAATTAATTTGACAAATTACGCATAAAATTCTATTTTTAGAGGAAATATGAGCACATGTGTGTGAGGTGGGGTGGGCCTCTAAACGCGCGCATGTGTGTGGTGGTGCGGGCCTCTGAACACGCTCACGTGGATTTTTTTTTTAAATAGGGTATTTAGGGAGGGAGACATGACAAAAGAGGTAAAACTTGACCCGTTATAACATTAAGGGATCCCGCCCCTACCAGGGGCGGGTTCTGCTCCTGATGTGACCGGCCATGTGACCATCGACCATGTGACCATCTCACTCAAAATGACCCTTTTGAGAACTCGCCCTTGGCAAGAGCGGGTTCTCAAAACCCTTTATTTTATTTATCTAATTTAAGTTAGGTGCTGCCATTGGGTCGATCATCTGGTTTATTTTATTATGGTTATCAATGTGTTAACACGAATGAACATGAATACTTGATGAGCTCATATTTTTGTTCACGTTTATGCGTTAACAAAATATCATGTTTAAGTTCATGTTTTAAGTTCATTTGTTAACAAAATAACATGTGAGAATGAACACGAATACTTGATGAGTTTATATTTTTGTTCACGTTTATGCGTTAACAAAATATCATGTTTAAGTTTGTGTTTTAGTTTCATTTGTTAACAAAATAACATGTTGAGAATAAACACAAATACTTGATGAGCTCATATTTTTGTTCACGTTTATGTGTTAACAAAATATCATGTTTAAGTTTGTGTTTTAAGTTCATTTGTTAACAAAATAACATGTTGAGAATGAACACGAATACTTGATGAGCTCATATTTTTGTTCACGTTTATGCGTTAACAAAATATCATGTTTAAGTTTGTGTTTTAAGTTCATTTGTTAATAAAATAACATATTGATAATGAACACGAATAGTTGATGAGCTCATATTTTTGTTCAAGTTTATGCGTTAACAAAATTACGTTTAGGTTCGTGTTTTAAGTTCATTTGTTAACAAAATAACATGTTTAAATAACATATGTGTTAACAAAATAACATGTTCAAAGACGTATATCTCTATCTAAAGAATATTATGTTCAAGTCTCACTTAAAACCACCTTATAAAATTAAATTTTAAGATAAATAACTGAAATATTATCAACCATCTCTCTCTAAAAACTCAATTTTTTAAAAAAAATTCCATACATCTAAAACCAAATTTTTATTTTTCAATTATACGGTTAAATAAAACTACTTATATGTTTGTATTTTATAATAAAATTGCATTATATAATTAATAGATAAAAAATATATAATTAAGAAGGTAGAATACATCACTAAAAATATAAAAAATAACATTTAACAAGTGTAATCATTATCGTTTGTTGTTTCATCATTTAAGTCAAACGGGCAAGGAGATGGATTAAAAAACTGGTCAACAGATTGAGTTGTATATTGAAATTGAAGGTAATAAGATAACATGGAAGAATGGTGAAATGATTGTTGATAACTAGTATCAGGGCTTTGATATGGATTTGACGGGCCTCTATCTACGAAATCATAGGTCCCCATTTGACTAAAATATGGAAACTGAGTAGTTGAGGTACCACTATAAAAAAATTTGGTTGCCCGTTTGGCTTAAAAAAGGGGAGTCGAACTGTTGTTTCGTGAAATCCCTTTGTTCTGTCATATTCTGTTGCACAACATTATCATCAACAACCTGTCTACCAACCCGCCCTCGTCCGCTACCCCTTCTAGGTAAACGTTGTGCGACAGGAGGAAGTTGAGTATCATCAACATTCTGTGTCACATGCGTTGGTAGATAACTTATATGATTTACATGTTCAAAATCCATATAACGGCTCACCATATTCCTCCCCGCTTCATCCCCTGATCTTTAATCAAACTAACACATCCCATCCATCTATAAATAACATTATGAAAATTTACTTAAAAAAAATAATAATAACAATAATAATAATAATAATAATAATATAATAATTAATAATACCATCATTCTCAATCTTTGTCCATCATTTTGGAAGCCATGAGGGTTCGTGTCTTGATAAGCCGGGTTTGTTGTATACACAACAGTACGCTCTAAATACCACCTCATGTATGCTTCAGAAGCAATTGACGAATCAGTGTACGCTTCATTAGCAACTGAATTAAGCCGAGACGCTCATGCTTGAACAAAGTTATTATGATATTGTAACTAGTTTTTATTTCTACCGCCTTTAGGAGCAATCGAATGTAGATTTGTGTTGCTCTCTGGTTAGTAACACATTTGTAGGGATTGATTGAAACATTTCAAACTGTCTTAAAACCCTACTTGGAATGTGAGGCTCAACAACTTCCCAACATATAAGGTATGTGTCACTTCTTCAGCTTTGATGTCCACTTGTGCAAATATGAGGTAGAAAGTGGAAAATATTATTATACGGCCTCCAATTAAACTAATATAAAAATATGAATTAATATGTTTCCACAATATTAATATATACACAATAATATCATATTAAAATTAATACAGTGCCTCGCTTAATGAATGCAATTGAGATCGTTACGCACTCAAACAGTGCGGATTGATGTTTACATAACTAAGTTCACCATTCCATCTGTAATCTAGTTTTCAAATATACCCGGTTAAGTAGAAAAATATAATATTACAGAAAAATAGTCAATACATATGATTTTTTAACATACCGTGCACTATATGGTAATCTGAAATCAATACTTCTTGTATTTTGGGGACACATAGAAGGTAATCTTTCTCATGCCCATAATTGCAACAAGAATAAAGATCCATCAACTTCTCGATTTGTGACACTCGTTGCCTTACATAACTGTCTATATAAAAAGGCTAAAACTGCACTTACCCAACTAAGTCTACCACAGTTATTTAAGTTTTCAATATGAATTAGATAATTTATGTGCACCCAGTTGCTAAAAGTATCAGGAAATAAAGTTGCATCAATCATAAAAAATAAAATTAATCTAGCTCGTTGGATGCACTGAAAATCAGTGGCATTATCAGAGACTGGTTTTATTATTTCATTTAAAATAAACCTTAGGTTTAACTTATAACCATTTACAACGTTTGTAACGAGTGTACAACTGGTTAAATACTCAAACCTCATTATAATTTCAGATGCACTCATGACATAATCAGTGCTAGAAACAACATCACCTTCAACCGGCAAACCCCATAAAACTTGTACATCTTGAAGGGTTACTGTGGTTTCGCAAACCGGAAAATGAAATGTATGTGTCTCCGACCTCCATCTCTCCACTAAAGCTGAGATAAGAGCACGATCAAGTTTGCAATAACCACACTCGATTACACCCGCAAAAGCAGCCAACCTTATATATCTTATAATATTTTTAGGGATAGGCACTTCCTTAATGTAATCCCAAAAAGCTTTATCGCCTCGTCTAACACGTAAAATTCCTTTATCGCTTTCTGGATCTCGAAAATAATAATCAGCTCTATGTTGACCACTTAGAAATAACAAATCGTTATTTAGTGGACCTGGTGTAATTCTCCAGCTCATTTTGATTTTTGAAATGAAGTTTGAAATTCTTGAGAAATTCTAGAGAAATGAATTGAACGAACTGTGAAGGAAAATATGTGGTGGTTAAACGAATAAATAGTGAAAGGTGGTCAAACGAATAATTAAAGAATTAAAGGTGGTTGAAATGTGGACGGGTAGGAGGAGAACCCACCCTTCCTAAGGGCGTGGTGTCCATGCACGGTCACATCATCATCTACATCACATCAACATCTTCAACACTTCAACAATCGAACGGGTAGGAGGAGAACCCGCCATTCCCAAGGGCGAGGTCTCACTTTGACCAGTCACATCACCAAACAATTCACCACACATTCAAAACATTCAAACCACACACACGGTCAAAAGAGTCAGAATCCGCCCCTGCAAGGGGTGGTATCCCCTAATGTCACACTCTGACAAGACTTACCCCTTTTGTCATATGTGT
>BJCM01070964.1:0-14159 GCA_018326385.1 Flaveria bidentis | reverse complement strand
CGAGTCGTTTGGCTTTAATTAATCACGGGCAACTATCACGGTTTTGGGCTCGCCGGCGATTGGCCGGAGATGGCCGGAAGTCGTCGCCGGAATTACGGGGTTAAGGGGGGGGAAGGTTTTGATTTTAAATTTACAAAATTAGCCCCTCAACTTATGGACATTTATTATTTTATGCAAAAACCTTTTATTTAAAGTTTATAAAATGACATTAAGGCCCCCTTGACTTATTAAATCCAAGTTTTTAAACATTTCTAAGTTTAATAAACTTTTACAATTTATTATTATTAATAACAACATTATTATTATTATTATTATTATTATTATTATTATTATTATTATTATTATTATTATTAGTTATTATTATTATTATTATTGTTAAAATTTTATTGTTATTATTTCTATGATCAATATTATAACCATTATTATTATTATTGTTTATTATTAGTATTATTTTTATTATTAATATTGTTATTATTGTTACTATTATTATTATTATCAATTATATAAAAAATTATCATTAAAAGCTTTCAAGTTAATGACAAATTAAAGTAATATGCAAAGGTAACCCACAAGTTTCACATATGGCAATAACGGCCCTTACAAGAATAAACGATATTAACTTTTAATTTAACGAAAAAATACAGGATGTTACATCGGCAAAGGTGGAGGCAATGATGCAATGGAAGTCTCCAAAGACGTCATCCGAGATTCGTAGCTTCTTGGGTTTGGCGGGCTACTACACAAGATTTATCCAAGACTTCTCTAAGATCGCTTCTCTACTAACTAAGTTGACCCGGAAGTATGCGAAGTTTGTATGGGGTCAAGCTCAAGAGAAGGCGTTCGAAGAATTAAAGGCAAGGTTGACTCAATCTCTTGTTCTGTCATTACCCGATGGAAGTGAAGATCTGGTGGTTTATTCTGATGCTTCCTACTCGGGGTTGGGGTGTGTATTAATGCAGAAAGGGAAGGTTATAGCCTATGCATCCCGACAGTTAAAGGTTCACGAGGTCAACTACCCTACTCATGACTTGGAGCTAGCAGTCGTGGTCTTCGCACTAAATATTTGGAGGCACTATCTGTATGGGACAAAGTGCACCATATTCTCTGACCATAAGAGCTTGAAGTACTTCTTTGAGCAGAAGGACCTGAACATGAGATAGAGACAATGGTTGGAGCTTATAAAGGATTATGACTGCAAGATCCATTACCATCCGGGCAAAGCCAACGTGGTGGCGGATGCCCTTTGTCGGAAAGAGAGACCCGAACCAATTCGGGTGAAAGTGTACTAGTTAATCATGACCTCTGATGTGATGAAGCAAGTTAAAGAGTTTCAAGATGAGGCATTGAAGGAAGATCATCTTAACTCGGAAAGAATGAGAGGTCTAGTTGCGGAATTGGGTGAAAACACACTTGGTGTTAGAACCCGATTTGGACGAATGTGGGTTCCTCGTCATGGGGATCTACGCATGAATATCATGGATGAAGCTCACAAGACTTGATACTCTATTCATCCCGG
Source organism: Flaveria bidentis (assembly GCA_018326385.1). Lineage (NCBI taxonomy): Eukaryota > Viridiplantae > Streptophyta > Magnoliopsida > Asterales > Asteraceae > Flaveria > Flaveria bidentis. The sequence goes on along the minus strand of BJCM01070964.1, from coordinate 12,643 downwards.
TGCCACAAAGATGTATCAAGACATGAAGAAAGATTATTGGTGGCCGGGTATGAAACGCGACGTGGTGGAGTTTGTGAGTAAATGCCTTACTTGCCTACAGGTGAAGGCCGAGCATCAGAAGCCGTATAGGAAGATCCAACCTCTGGATATACCGGAATGGAAGTGGGAGCACATCACCATGGATTTTATTATGAAGTTGCCACGTACCCCGAAAGAGTATGATACCATATGGGTGATAGTTGACCATTTAACGAAGAGTGTTCACTTCCTACCGATCCACGAGACATATTCATCCGAGAGGTTGGCTGGCCTTTTCATTAAGGAGATTGTAACTCGTAATGGTGTGCCGGTGTCTATTGTGTCTGATCGTGACACACGGTTTACATCAAAATTTTAGAAGAAATTCCACGATGCTATGGGTACGAGGTTGCACATCAGCACGGCTTATCATCCCCAAACTGATGGTCAGTCAAAGAAGACCATTCAGACGAAGACATGCTTCAGGCATGTGTTATCGATTTTGGAGGAAATTGGGATGACCATTTACCCTTAGCTGAGTTCTCATATAACAACAGTTATCATGCCAGCATTGGTATGCCCCCTTATGATATGCTATATGGTAGGAGATGCCGAACACCCATGTACTAGGGTGAAATTGGTCAGAAGGAATTAGGAAGCGTCAAGGTAATCGAGCCTACGACTGAGAAACTTGAAAAGATCAAAGCCTTCATGAAGGCAGCCAAAGATAGACAGAAGTCGTATGCTGATAAACGACACAGACCGATTGAGTTTAAGGTGGGTGACCAGGTTATGTTGAAGGTCTCACCTTGGAAGAGTATTATCTGATTCAGAAAGCAGAGCAAGTTGAGCCCAAGGTATATAGGGCCTATCCGAATTGTTGCTCGAGCAGGAGAGGTGGCCTATAGACTGGAATTACCAGATGAGTTAAGTGGAATTTACCCGACATTCCATGTATCTCATCTGAGGAAGTGTTTAGTGGATGAAGATATGATTATTCCACTAGAGGATATCGAAGTGGATGAACGGCTCAATTATGTGGAGAAACCAGTGGCAATCATTGATCGAAAAGAGAAGAGACAAAAAAATAAAGTGGTTCCTCTTGTGCGTGTACAGTGGAAGTACAGGAAGGGATCCGAGTCTACGCGGGAGACTGAAGAAGAAATGAGACAGCATTACCCACAATTCTTTGAGGAATAACAAGTTTCAGGGACGAAACCTATATAAGGGGGGTGGACTTGTAACACCCGGTTATTTTTTTTAAGTCAAGAAAGAAGAATAAAGTGAAGAAAAAGAAGGAAAAGAAATAAAACCCAAGTCTAGGGGTTAAAAGTGACAAAAAGAACAAAATCTTTGAAAAGTGGGTGTAAAAGGTGGTATGGCCGCCCATATGTCACACACATCACAAATTCTCGGACATATTTTGAGAGAGAAGGAAAGAGAGCAGAAAACTCTCGGTTTTGAAGGAAGAACAAGAAAGAATCTGAATTCATGGTTTTATGATGTTCTTGACTGGTTATATCCTCAGGTTTATGCTTATGTGTGTTTGTATGTGTTCAGGTATGTTTTTAGTGGGTTTTTAGGCGGTTGAATTCAATTTGCAAACGAGTTTGAAAGAAGCCATACTCAAGAGCTGCAAAGGTGAGTTCTAGAACCCCTTTTTTACTAGTTTTTAACTGATTTTAGGGCTGGAAATACATAAACTTATGTTTTCATGAAACTGGGTTTTTACCCGTATGTATGATGGGTGTATGATGATGTAATGATGTGATTTTAAACTGTGTTCATGCTTGTTGATGTTATGATTGTGTTTCTAAGGCTTAGAATGTAAGATTTAAGCTTAGAACATGATAGATGGTGTTTGGGAACTGAATCATAAAGCTTAGAACATGATAGATGGTGTTTGGGAACTGAATCTGATGTTTGGGTACGAATGGGTTTAGAATAATTGCCTAAGTATAGTCAATGCGGATGAAAGTCAATGCTGATGGAAAGTTAATGCGAATGAGCATTGACTAAGTATGAGAAACGCGGATGAAAGTCATTGTGGATGAGCATTGACTAAGTATGTGAAATGCGGATGACAATGCGGATGAGTATTGACAAATGCGGATGAGTAAGGTCAATGCGGATGAGAAAGTCTAAGTGTGAACAAATGCGGATGAAGTAAAGGAAATGCGGATGACCAACGCGGATGAAGTTAAGGAAATGCGGATGAACTAAGACAAATGCGGATGAACACTTAGAATATTTTCTGACTTCTTGGGAAAAAGTGAGATGTAGGCTTTGACTTGGAAGATTCCCGGAGGTTATGTAAGTTGACTTTTGAGGTCATAAATGTTATGATGGGCATGTTATTATGTATGATTGATGTCTATGCATGATGATGATGTATGATGTTGTATGATTATGCAGGATGTATGTTATGTATGTATGATGCCCTGTATGATGATGTTGACGGTTATGTTTATGTTCCTTGTGATGTATGATTATTTTCCCATGGCTTTACGTTGAACATTAATGAATGAAATGAAAGGATTATGTAAAGTAAAGTGGAAGATAATGAAAATGGAACATGATGAATGAATGCATGCATAAATGAACAATGGAAAGTAAAGAAAGTCTTGCAAGCCTTGTATGTCGGGACACGCACCAATATAGGGTGTTAGCCCAACGGTGTGCGGGTTACCTACCCAGAAGGATGCATATCGGGGTCTTTCTTTGTGATTGACCATTTGTATGGAACCTTTGTCGCTTACCCTGGATACTATAGCCAGGCTGTTTGCGCCATGATGGGAGGTCTATGATAGACCTCGGCCCAGTATCAGCTTTATGCATGACGGGGGGTATAGCACATGACAATGGTACACCTTGCCAGACTGTTGTGCGCCATGACGAGGGGTCTATGATAGACCCCGACCCAGTACCAGCTTTATGCATGACGGTAGGGTAAAGTTCATGGTTTTGACGGAATGAAAAGATGTAATGATGAACGTATGAATGAAAGTTAAGGAACAAATGATGAAGATAATAATGATATTATTTATGTGTACGTATGATGTGTGATCACATGTTAAAGTAAAGAACGGTTTAATAAAGGTAAAGTATGTTTTATGATAAACTAGAACTCACTCAGCAACGTTGACTTTTTAAGCATTTTCCAGTTGGGAGGTGAGCATTGCTGAGAATGGTGCGGGGCAGCTACTTGGCATTTGGATGGCATTCTTTAGTTAATACTTTTGCATTGTAATGCGAACAAATGGAATTGTGTAACGAATGTTGTATTATTTTGCAAAAGCATTTATAATGAAAGAGTTATTTTAAATTTTCCGTTGCATTGTTTTATGAAGATTAAATATAATTATATGTTTTATGAGGGCGATGATTGGCTAGCTGTAAGCGTCCCAAGAACGGGGCCTTACAAAGTTATAAATTTATGCTTTGTAACTACGATTGTCATATACGGTTGAAAAACGTATGATAAGCTTTTATTCACGAAACCGATCTTCATAATAAATTCATGGCTAATGAACTAGAGATGGTTATTAGAAATCATATTACCTTAACTTTCTGATCATTTGCGGGTTCTCTTTTATTAGTCTGAGAAAATCTACACTAATTGTTACGGTTTTCTAAAATTATTGGTATGTTAGGAAGGAACTTGATCAACTTATTAAGTTATGTTTTTAGAAATCGTATGTCAAAAAGATCACAAAAGATTTACCTATATTACTAGGGCTTTGATCTAAGCAGTAGTATCAGCCTGACATGATCCTAATCATTCTGGCAGCAGGATAGACGAGAAATCGCACCAGCTCATCTTCATAAACATTAACATAACTACTTTAATCAATATCTTTAAATCACACCACCAATTCATCATTATTACATAAGTGTAATCTAAATTAGGATGATAACCTTTATACCCTGGTTTTAAATCCAAAACGCTTCAATCTTAGTTTACTTTATTTTTAATATTTTTTTAAACGCTAAAATCTCATCAAAACAATTTATCACTTTCTTAAACAAAAACCAAATCTGATAGTCAAATCTTAAAGATTGTTGAGTTGGATATAGGTGTTCACAGATTGATACTCCATTTTTATCAACACTATATTACCACATGTAGGTATATTTGCCTTTTGTGTGTGTGGTTTAGTATTTGTAATAACCAATTAAAACTAAATCTTTGCAAAAAATATTTATCAAAATATATACATTTTGCATCGCATCAGTCTCTAAGGAGCCACCGCATCCGGACAACTTCGCTAACCGGGGTGGCCATGGCTTGATACTCGACTTCCGTAGGTGAACGAGAGTCAACCGATTGTTTCTTTGTTTTCCATGACACTGGAGCACCCCCAAGAGCAGCAAGTAACCGAGCGCCTGGTGTAAGGGCACCCTAACCGGTCCGCATCACAATAAGCAACAAGGTTAAAACCACTATTTTTGGGAATGAAAACACCCTGACCAGGGGTGGATTTTAAGTACCGAAGTACACGAAGAACTGCATTCATATGGTCCACTCAAGGACCTGAAACAAACTGGCTAAGGATATTAACCGCGTAAGCAATGTCGGGGCATGTGGCTTGTAGATATAACAATCTCCCAATGAGACGCATATAGATAGAAGCATCGACTTTGTGGCTTTCATAACACTGATCTAGTTTTAGATTTTTCTCCATAGGTAATGCACTTGGTCGACACCAAGTTGACCACAATCTGCCAAAATATCCATGGAGTACATCTGTTGTCTCAAAACAACCCCATCTTGAGTTCGTGCAACTTCAATACCCAAAAAATACTTCAGGGGCCCAAGGTCCTTGATGCTGAAACTAGTATTCAAATGTGACTTAGTGTGCTGGATCATGTCAGCAATATCACCGGTGATAACCACGTCGTCAACATAGATTAAAATAGCAACAAATTTTCCATCCTTGTGGTGAGTAAAGAGTGACTGATGAACATTCGACTGCTTATACCCAATGTTTAACAAGGAGACAGTAAAATTTTGATACCATGAGCGCGAGCCTTGCTTTAGTCCGTACAAGGACTTCCTTAGCCGTCAAACTCTAGTATCATCGGTATTTGTGAAACCTTATGGCACCTTCATATATACTTCTTCTTCCAAATCACCATGTAAAAAGGCGTTGTTTACATCGAGCTGGTGTAACAGCCAATTTTTTTAAGTGCAACAGTAATGAGTGTTCGAAGGGTTACAAGTTTTTCAACTGGAGCAAACGTATCGTGGTAGTCGACCCCCTCAATTTGTGTGAAGCCCCTTGCCACGAGGCGGGCTTTATACCGTTCGATCTCTCCATTAGACTTTTATTTAACTTTATAAACCCATTTGGAATCAATTGCATGCTTGCCTTCGGGTAAGATTTCCAACGTCCATGTTTTGTTTTCTTTGAGTGCCTTGACCTCACGTTGCATGGCATCTCGCCACTTCGCGTCCTGCATGGCTTCCTTAAAAGAAGTCGGCTTATTAACAGAGTAATGGCTGCTAGAAAAGCCTTGTGAGATGGTGAAAAATTATCATAAGATACATAATGTGAAAGACGATGTAACATATAAGAAGTTTGATCGGGCACGGGTCTTGCATGATCGACAGAGGGTGGTAACGTGACTTTATAATCTTGTAACCTTGACGGAGGCACTCTGGTCCTTGTAGTTCATGGAGTTTGAGGCTCAGTACAAAGCTGCTCAAGATTGATCGGAATTGTTGTTTGTCCATCACCTATGGAGATCGTTGGGTCATTTGGGGGGTTTGGGTTATTGGTTTCATTTAGTGGGTCCAGGCCCACTGTTCCAGTTTCTTCATTGTATTATGTTGATGATACTTGGGTACAATCATTCTCATGCCACATTGGAACATCAAATATTTCAACATTTGGATGTTGTGTCTTTAGGTCGGCAAACGAGAAGTTAGTTTCGATGAACTTGACATCATGGGATACCGCCATTTTTTCATGTTTGATGTCAAGTATTTTGAACCCTTTTGTTCCTTGTGGGTATCCCATAAAGATCCTTGGTCTCCCCCTAAATTCAAATTTGTTGCCCCCCGTTTCGACGCTATTGTAGTAAGCTAAACAACCTAATGTTCTCATATGATCATAGTCTGGTTTTTTTTTAAAGACTATTTCATATGGTGTTCGATTTTGTATGACTTTGGACGGGAGGAGATTAATAATATATGTCGTCGTTTCTATACACTCTCCCCAAAAACGTTTCGGGATGCTTGCTTAAAACATCAAGCCTCAAGCGGTTTTGAGGAGATGTCGATGTTTACGCTCAACCACCCCGTTTTGTTGGGGAGTGTGAGGGCATGTGGTTTCTAGTAAAATACCTTCACGAGCATAAAACTCCTTCATTCGACTGGAAGTAAATTCACCTCCATTATATTTTCGAATTGGTTTAAGTGGTTTAGAAAATTGAGTTTTGATCATGTTTTGGAAGTTTATTAGGCAATCACTTGCTTCACTTTTATGCTTGATGAGGTCAACCCAAACGCCCTACTAAAGTCGTCAACAATGGTTAAGAAAAAGTTTGCATGGTTCGTTGATGCTCTATGGTATTTGCCCCAAATATCACAGTGAATCAACTCAAAACATTCATTAGTATTAGTATAACTTTTGGGAAAAGGGGTTCGTGTGTGTTTGGCTTTAACACATGAATCGAAAGCGTGACCTAGTCTTGAGTGCCAAGTCTTAGCATAAACTTTAACTGCCATAGCCATGGCCTTCCTTTCTTGTGCCACCATTCCCATCCGATACAGACCTTGAATGCATCTACCCGTGCCAATCAATTTCTTCGAGTGTAAGTCCTGCATTACACAAAATTCCGGAAAGAAACTTACTACACATTGCAATTCTTTTGATAATCGACTAACTGAGAGCAAATTGTAATTAAAGTTTGGAATATATAGGACTTCATTAATTTTATTATGCTTACCAGCCATGTTCGCCTTACGAGTAACATCACCTTCGGTTGTTTGTTCATTGTTGGCGAAGTGCTTCATAAGAGCCTGGTATTGTGCATCACTCAGTCCTGCTCAGATAGGCTCGGTCTCGATGTGGGCTGCCTTTGGTTTCACTTCCATCCTCCCTTTTCTTGGCCACCATTCAGGGTAGCCTATCACTTTGAAGTTGTGACCCTCTCTCCCATAATGAATACAATGATCAACTTCCCTGCTGCAGTTTGTTTAGATCCTTCCATATTTCAGAGGAGGTGTTGGCATATTTCACGCTCCCCCTGATGTCTTTGTCCATCGTTATTGTGAGCCATCCAATGATCATGGCATCGCATCGCATCCACTGCATGTAGTTTTCTGACGTCTTCTCTGATTTGGGAATCATTTTATCTATGAATCCCATCGGTTAGAGGTTCGTTTACGTACATATGTTTTGGTAAGTCGGAGGGGTGTTTGTAGTAGGAAGAGTTGGCGTCGATGGCATCATTCTTGGTGCCACCGGTAGGTTGTTTGTCTCCGGCCATGTAGCTTGGTTGGGTTTCGAGTGGTGACCGACGATTCTAAAGAACCCGCTCTGATACCATCAAAAATTTGGTTGAAGGTTTCTTATTTTTTTCATCAAGAGAATTCTTCATCTTAGGAACAAACAAACAAACTGGAAATGATAAGCACGAACAAAAAGATAAACATGAATTAAGATAAACATGAATTAATAATAAAATCAATAATTCTTCTTTATGATGTGTTTAAAATATCTTTCTGATCCTGCCAAGTCACTTTGGTTTGATGATTTTAAAAATATAATTAACGGTTCAAACTATAAATTTAGGGGCTGTTTGTTTATGTCTCCGGGCTGACCCGGCTGACTCGGTCAGGGGTCGGCCCGTTTGATACTCGCCTAGAGCCAATTGACCGGGTCATTTCTTCTGACCCAAACCTGGAAAAATAAGTTGTTGACCCAAAACTCCACCTCCTTCTCTCTATTGCACACCACCAACACAACGCCTCCCTCCCGACGCTCGATCGGCCACCTCCCCCTCCCCCTGCGCTCTCGATCGGCGACCTCCCCTCCCGAAGCCCCTCTGACCCGCGCAAGCCAACCGAGCGACCCCGACCTGCGCAAGCCAACCGAGCGACCCCGACCTGCGCGAGCCCTAACCGAGCGACCCCGACCTGCGCGAGCCCAAATCGAGCACCTCCTGAGCGCCTCTCGAGCATCTCCCTTTGGTAATCATCATTTCTTTATGAATATAGATGTATATGCATATAGATGTGTATGTATATATGTATGTAGATGTGTATGTAGATGTATTTGCATATAGATGTGTATGTATGTGTATGTAGATGTATATGTGTATGTAGATGTAGATGTGTATGTGTATGTAGATGTGTATGTAGATGTGTATGTAGATGTATGTGTATGTAGATGTATGTGTATGTAGATGTATGTGTATGTAGATGTATGTGTATGTAGATGTATGTGTATGTAGATGTGTATGTAGATGTATGTGTATGTAGATGTGTATGTAATATGGGTATGTAATATGGGTATGTAGATGTGTATGTATATGTGTATGTGTATGTAGATGTGTATGTTGATGTATATGTGTATGTAGATGTGTATGTAGATGTGTATGTAGTCAGATACTAAATCAAACAACCAAGTTTCAGTCAGATGCAGACTCAGTCAGAACTTTTTACTGGGTCAGCTTCTGACTCAGTCAGATCTTACTCAGTCAGCGCAATCAAACAACCCCTTATCGGAACTGACCATAACCCTTAGAAAATACAAGCAAACAAATAATAAATTTCCAACTATTTTTAATTTTTTTATTCTCTCTTTCATTTCTTTGTATTTAAAACTAATAGAGAATTAAAATTTACATATAATATTTTAGTTCACACACGTAGAACGTTTTTTTGTAATGAGTTATTTCATTTTATTTTTAATGTGTATTAACCAGAAATTGTGTAAATATCACCTCATCTAAATTGAAGTTCTTGGATTTGTGTTCCGACTTATACAGTTATACTAGGACTTTTATTTTGAAAAAGATCAAATAAAAATAATTTTATAACTAAAAACTATATAAAGTAATCTTCGCCATCGATTTTTAATCAGTAGTTGAGATTAAATTATAGGAAAAAAATTGTTAGTGAAATATTTTAGAGTTAACAACTTTTGTTGACTTTTTGCATGTTATTCCATTTTGTTTAACGTTCATAAATTTTATGAGCAACAATATTTTTTTATAAAAGTTACACCACAAAAACTATTTTGTTTTAATCTTTAAAATGAGTACAATATTTTTATATAAAAAGATAATATCTTTTATGTTTTTAAGCTCAAATCTCATCATTGTGTCTTTTTATTATTTATTGTGTTTTTCTTAATACTATTATATTTTTGTTAAATGATGAATTTTTATATAATAGTGGAACAATATTGTTGTGTATCTCTAATATATAAAACACAATAATAAATTAACAACCTCTTAATCTAATACATTAAAAACAATAACAGAAAAATATAGTGTCTAATTGTGTTATCTTAAACACTATAAGTTTTGAAAAATATAATGGTGAAATAACATCATTATGTGTTTCTAATTGCAAAACATAATGATAGATTAAAACAAGTTTATATAATCTATAACAAATAATAACATAAAAAAATCATTGATGAATACATATAACAAATTATATAAATATATGATACAATGATATGATATTTGACACGATAAATATATAAGAGACACAATGAGTTGACGTATTTGATATAATGATCAAAATGTCCTTTTAAAAAAACAAAAAAAAAACACGTGCTTATCTTAGATTTTTAGATTATATACGCTTTTTACTGTAACCTTATCCTTTTATAATGAAACTATATTCTCCAAAACGTTCATTAAACTTTATAACAAATAGTGATATAACAAGGAATAATACAATAATAAATAACTACACTTTCTTATTTTCACCATTAGATCCCTCGACCTTAATTATGATATTCCCTTGACCCATAAAAATTATACGAAAAGGTCACTAATATAAATTTCACAAATTAAAGTCATTAAACTTTTGTAAACAGACGTAGTTGTGAATTGTTTTATACAATAATTGACTTGTTAACTTTCAAGATGAATACTATGGAAAAAAAACATATACCGTCTTATTTTGATTTAACAAATCATTATATATACTTTAAAAATTATAGAGCTAACATCATTTAAGTTTTAACGCTTGAATGGCGGTAAAGTAAATAAGGCAAAATTAATGGATGTTTTCGTATGCAGCTTTATCTTAATCTTCTACATTCACACCGGCACACGTGTTTTCTATCTTTGCGATATTTTCTTGTTTAATTGAATTAAAATAAGGGTGTTGGGTTTCATACACCATTTAATGTGACTAGGCGCCACAAACAGTCGTTTAGCTAGCTGTAAACGGTCGTTTAGACCTCCTGTAAACGGCTGTTTAGGTCTCTGTAAAAGGTCGTTTACTTTTGAGTAAATGGTCGTTTACTTTTTGCATGATTTGACTAGTCGAGTTTATTGTAGCCATTGAACCGAACCATTCTTTCAATTTATACCACCAGCTTTACCTCCATGCCTCCATTCACTATTATCATCTAACTTCTTCACCTCCATTCACCTCCATTCACCTCGTCTTCCTCATCTTCTTCATCTTCTATCCACGAAATTTATCTTCATCAACATATTCACCATCTCATTATTTTTATTTTTATAATAAAGGTTAGTTTATTATTATTATAATAAATTTTAGTTTAATATTTATTTTTTGTTATTGATTGTAATTATTTTAGGTAATGGCTTCAAGTTCATGTCAAGATACAACATCGGTTCGTGCTTCGAATCATTCGTGGCTTCAGTTTCGTCGAGTATCGGATGAACATAAAAGGCTTCAAAAACTTTTAGATAAAGAATTTGAGGCTTCACGTTCGATATCTTGGAGCTTGTTACGGGACGTGGGTGAATTTACTCGTGCTCGTAACATGGTGAACAAGACGTGGAGCAGATTTTTTGCAATTAGTGGCCCATAATATAAGGAGCTTTGTTTGAAGTTTTTCTCTACATTTAATTTCGACTCGAACAACCATAACTATAGGTATACCAATTTAGTTGGATTATATATAATTTTGAGTCTACATTTAATTAAACTTATATTTTTTTTAACAGCGATAACGATGCTATCAGTTTCGTGCTCGGGGGTGCCACATAATTATTCTGTGGCCGAGTTTGGTGTTTTGATGGGTTTATATACAGTTCAAGAGACCCATCAATCTGCTTTTTTGAATAGTTTTACGTAGTTTGCTGAAGATTATAATGATGAAATATTTTGGCAAGAAATTGGTGATGACCAATACCTAACAATAAAACAAAAGCTACAAGAATGAACGATACATTGTATAGATATTTTCATCACGTTATTGGTCATACTATAGCTGAACGTAGGATGACCAGTGGTGGGGTGACTAAAAATGATTTGTTCTTTTTATTTTGTTTGATTAAAAAAAGGCCTTGTAATCTGACATATATGATTGCTAATTATTTTACTACTTGCACGGGTATAAAGAAAAGTGGGCATATTTGTGGTGGTACATATGTTACTCGACTCGCCGAGTCTTTACACATTCTCACCCTTGAGAACGTGGTAAGTTTAAATGAACCGGTTCTTATATCCAGATTTGTTGATCGTGAACATGTTATACAGATGGACATGATTGCAGATAATCCACAAGTTAGGTGGAGGTTTAAACATAATAATCAAATGTGGATACCTCCATATCAAGACCTTGATGATGACCCGTATTAATAAAATGTAATTTTATTTTTATTTGTATAGTAATGTAATTTTTTTAGTTATGTAAAATTGTGATTTAGTTTTTATTTGTATAATAATTTTATTTATGTTTGGGTTATTGTAATAATTTTATTTATTATATAATAATTATTGGGAACTGTGCCAAATAAAGAGATAAAATAAATAATTGTTTGCTAGGATATAGAATCTTCAATCTTCAAACACAGTCATAATTCAAGTCAATAATGTCTTAATTTTATAATGATTAGGTGTACCAAACAAAAGAGGAGTTAATGGATTGGGTTCAAAACACTGCACGCACCCTTGGATACGTTATTGTCACACAACGAACGAAGAAGACTATATACGGCTTCGTCAACAAGGCATTTCTTATGTGCGATTGTGGTGGTGTATACAAGTCAACATCAGATTCAACCACACATTCAGGCACAAAGAAGAAATGTTGTCCATTTTAACTTATAGCAAAATATCATGAAGAATATAGAGGTTGGAAAATACATGTTGTCTGTGACGAACATAACCATGATATTCTTACGGCTTTAAAAGAAAATAATGATAAAAATGCATCCACAATTGAAACCGTGTATGATGCACGGACAAGGTGTAACACCCGGATATTTAAAAAGAAAATAAAGGAATAATAAAAGTAGGAAATGCAAATTTAACACAAGTTGAAGGGTTAAAAGTGTCAAAAGGACAAAAGGTACAAAAAGTTGGTGTAAAAGGTGGGCATGGCCGCCCATTCTCCCATCACAATCTTTTCATACGATTTTTAGAGAGAGAAAGAGGAGAACATTCGGGTCTTTG